>JANIJG010003943.1:0-11554 GCA_024611175.1 Megaceryle torquata | reverse complement strand
TCAAACCAAAAAAAAAAGAATTAAAATTATTAAAATGCATAGACAGAAAACTGAGCAGCTTTATTGCTGAAAATGCCTACTCAGAAGTCTGGGACAAAAAAAAAAAAAAAAACAAAAACACCCAAAATATTTATAGGAGTCATATATGTTTGAACCAAGTAGGGACAAACAAAACAAGAAAAAAAAAAAACAAAAACATCAACTTCATAACAGAAAAAGGCTAATCCATAGAACTGGATAAAGATCAGTTTGTTCAAATAGTTCACAAGCATGTGTCAAGGTAAGAAGAAAATTTGAACACATGCTCCTTTCAGCAGATGTCCTGGTAAACACATCCCACTTATCTACAGACAGATGGCAATTGTTGGGTTTCTTTGTTGTTGTTGTTGTTTTTGTTTGTTTGGTTGTTTTTTTGTTTGGTTGGTTGATTTTGTTTTGGTGGGTTTGTTTGTTTTTATGGGGTTTTTGTTTGTTTTTGTACGTGAGTTTTGGGGTTTTTTTGGTTGTTTTTTTAATTGCTTTAATACTTTTATAAATTTAATCTCTCATATTATACTACAGAACTTTAATAAACATTTATCTACTTGATGTTCTCAGGTTTTTCATATTTCTTTATTTTAAGACCTAGTACTCTTCCCCCAAAACCCAGGCTGCTGTAAGACCTCAATCAACTTCATGTGGTTACAGAATCACAGAACATTAGAGGTTACAGAATCACAGAATCATCTAGGTTGGAAAAGACTCATGGGATCATCATGTCCAACCATTCACCCTACTCTACAAGTTCACCTCTAGACCATATCCCCCAACACTACATCTAAGCGATTCTTAAACACATCCAGGTTGGAAGGGACCTCAAAAGATCATGTAGTTTAACCCCCCTGCTAGAGCAGAATCAGCTAGGTCAGGTCACACAGGAACAAGTCCAGGCAGGTAAAGGCAGGTGCAGTGGGTTCCTCCACTACATAACATACCTAAGAGCAACATTTGTCCCCTACGAATGAAAACAGCAAAAGTTAAATGTAGCCTTAAAAGCTAGTCTATATACCAAGAAGTCTAAAAATAATCAGGCAGTTGATATTAGCAGGAGTAACCATTACTGACCAACATGACCATTTATTTACACTATGCTTAAATACCTTTCAATGAAGTAAATTTCCAAACCCTCTCCTTGTATTTTAAATGGCCAGACATCCTAAGTGACAATGATATCTGTAAAGATTCCTTAGACTGAAATTACTCATTTGTACTATATTCTAAATACTGATTCATATCAAGATTAATGTTTCTCTTTCATGTCATTCACCCACGGTCTTCCTCTCCTTTTGTACAGTGACATTTTCTTTCTGAACTACAGTGGCTAATAAGCATTCCTCTGAGACTTTCAAGTCCTCAGAAGTCCTTCCTTTTTCCACTGATTGGAAAATGTATCAACACTAACAAAACAAACTGTTTGTTTCCTTTCATTATAAGGAATGTAAAAGCAGCACACAACTGAATGACTGTTCACCATTAAATGAATGCTTGCGTCAGCAGTGAAGACCAATACTCATTCATGGCCTATGAATAATCAACTCTCAAAGACACAAGAGGAAGAGGTGAAAACAGAGCAAAGTTTCTTTAGGATGCATGCAACACACATTACATCAATAAAAACAATACTGTATGAAAACCCATGAATCTATTATCTCATCTACCTCCTTTAGTTTCTTTTAATTTCTTGTTTTTCTTTATGGACCTAAGTTCTTCAGAAAAGATCAGATGTGTAAAGCACAAGAAAAGAACCAAGATAATCATCTATCTAGGTGCTTTTGAAAATTCATTCATATCAAGCTTTGCAACAACAAGATGTCATTAAGCCAAATTAACATCCTTAACTCTCTCAGTCTTGGGGAGAACTATTGCACAGTTGCAGAGAAACATCTGCCACAATAGTTTTCAGCAGTAAAATTTGAGCAATTTATCTAGCTTAGATGATGCAAATTTCTTGAGGAAAAAAAAAAAATTTAAAAACACATCATAAGCATGATGAGAAAATTTATAAAGCTGATTTGAAAAAAGATTATATCAATCTGTAATGACAGATATGTATAAATGTATAAAAAAAGCAATTCTCAATAGGATGAAAGACTTGATAACATTACAGTTTTATGTGATATGTTTCTACTGTTTCCTGAAGAGTATTTTATTGTTATTGAAAAGGCAAATATGCCACCATACATGCAGCTAGAACATAGAGAACAGGAGAATTTAGCTTTCCTTATTTTATGTGTGCCCATCCTTATCTCCCACAATGCATTCTGACAACTCTTATTACTGCAAAAAACGGAGATGGAGCCTGGCAACTGTCAATCCAACTGGTGCAGAAAATTTAGCACACTTTGAACTGTAGCTCCTTATGACAAAACTGTAAAATTTCATTATTCAAGTTTTCTTAAACTTTCATATCTTTATAATTTTCATCCATAATTAAAGATCATGTAAGGGAATAGAATTTAAGTACCAGACTGAAAGTTTTGACATAGAAATTGCATTCATATTTTAAGACACAAATTTCAATGACTTATTTCTATTTTACACCTGTCACTTTCTGTCCTAGGTTGAAGAAAACTAGCACACAAATAATCAAATTTATACTTTCAAAACAATTTCAGAGTAATAAAAGAAATTATGACCTAATAATGCACTAATAAGCACAAGCTTATAAAAGTGCTATTTATGTAATGAGAAACCCTTTTGGACTTAAGCCATTATAGATTATCAAACTGTGTCTGCATCCTTTGAAATGGAAACAAGTAAAAATTTGTAAATACTCGAGCAGGACAAAAATGAAGATTTTTATAATAGGAAAGAAGTACAGGTCTACAATATGATTAACCCTTACTCTTTTAAGGAAAAACAAACATCTAAATTGCTCTAGGAATCTATTTCATCAGCCAAGAGACTTAAGATTATCACCATCTGACTGTTGTTTAATCACACACATTTTCTAAAAAAGCTTTAGCAAATTCTGATGAACGTAAACAACAAGCAACTCACCACCATTTCACTCCTTTAACATACTCTATATTCTAAAGTTACTGTGTGCATCTGTGTACAGATTTAAATAGGTTATGTGAAAGACAAGTATATGATTAAGATACATGTAAAATAGGCTTCAGCACATCCTTTCATAGACAGAACCTTGGAGATTATCTTATTTGTGGTCCTGTTATGTCAGCATTGAAGTACATTGAAAGGAACTTGCTACTTTAGAAAATACAAACACTCCCATGCCTAAGTAAATAAAACCAAACACACTACTACAGCACAGAAGAGAAGCCAGGCAACCTCGGCAAAAATATTAAATACAACACTTGGAAATCTCACTGACTTAAAGATTGAGACCCCCGTCATGATACAGTTCAGTTTCTGTTGATCTTGTTTTTAATCACAATTCAAAGAAGTGGTCACCATTTATAGTTTAAGTAGAAATCTGTTATTATAAATAGATGATTTAGTAGTAACTATTCAAACTAAAGTCAGACTCATCTCTAAGTTTCCACCTTCTACTTTTAGTCACATATCTAGCATTCTTTCCCATGGCAAAGATTTTTATTCTACTCCACATCATTTCACCAGGAAAAAAAAAAAAAGGTTTCTTTTGCCATTTTCTCTCTATGCCTTTAAGTTCAGCATCACTCTCTAGCTAGTTTCATGCAATAGGATACCAGGGCCATTTTTTACATCTACACATGTAGGTTTCCATTTACACATGTAAACCATATCTGATCTGTTACATGATGTCATTGTTAAGAGTAGCATGTACATGTCATGTTACAGAAGCAAGCAAATATGATCCTGCTCTGGTAGGGGGGTTAGACTCGAAGATCTCCAAGGTCACTTCCAACCCCTGACACCCTGTGTGTGTCTGTGTGTGAAATACAACGATTACATCTTGCAGATTGCCAGATGATGAAAGAACTTTTTCCTTCTGGTAAAAGCTTCAGGTAAAAGCTTTATTTTTCACTCTAAATAACCTATAAGCAAGCTGAAAAAACTGTCTCAATGCATTTGACTGCTATTGATGAATGAGAATCTAGAGCCAACTATCATGGTATAGAAGTTGCTGACAATCAAACTTCTATCAAATACTGGTACAATCAAAACATAAGTAAGCCTTTAACATAATTGGAATTAAGAGTTTTTTCTCTGTAAATCTAATATGGAGGTCCACTTTACCCCTTCCTTAACATACAGTGCCTCGACACATACATCAGAGTTGGAATTCAGAATAATTTCCTGCAGTCTTCTCTAAGAGTGAGCCTAAAGTACAAGGAAATGTTACAAGGCAGTTCTTTATATGGATATTCTGAATATGCAAATATTACTTAATATATAAAAGAAATGTCAGTATTAGATGCTACATGTTCTTCAAAAGAGTTAAAAAGAAAAAAATACATATTCTTTTGTTGAAAACAGAAATTTTAATTGAAAATTAACTACCATGTCACTAGCATGACACTAAACCTAACATTGTCCCTTTTAACTTTTTTTGCTGTCAGACTTATTGTCTACTAATTTCTGTGTAGAAGTAGCGTTAAGTGAGCTTCTGATCACTGCTTTGTTTTCTTCTAGAACAATATATCATTAACTTATACTATACAAAAACTTAGGAACAGTAACTAAGGAAATACAAAAAAAGCAGTTTAGGAACAGCATCGATTGTTAAGAACAAAAGACAAATGTCATTTTGAATTCTGCCTGAAAACGTACTTCATGATGAAGTCAGTCATGCTAGAGGTGGTGGGTTTTGGTGAGTTTTTTGATAGCACAGTAGTGCTGACACAATCTGACAAATACAGACTACTACTAGGGCCGGTAATGATTAGCAGTCTGTTTTTTAGATTAAAAGTAGGTCAGACTGACCTGTGACATCATGCTAGGAGTTTTTTGAGGAAAGTTGTATATCAACAGTGAAAAATTATATATTATCATGGATGAATACATGCTATAATTCAGCCATATTAGTGTATATAAGGCAGCAGAAAAATCCTTGATGGAAAAAGGCTGAACCATATTTAAAATACAATGAAATTAAAGAAACTTTATGAAAGTTTGAGCCTATTGCAAATTTTGCTGGAAAATGTCACTGAATAGAAGACTAACTGTGACTTACAGAGCAACACCTAGGCTCACATACCACATATGGACTAATCTCTAAAATGTTTCTATCACTTACATGGAAAACTTAGTGAACAGTTTCAAGGCAGTTTAGTCTGAAAAGTGTCAGGTGAAAACAGAAGAGAATTCTAATGAATTTATGAAAATTATATGCATGCACCATGTAGCATTATATACAGCATTAGTGTTTACAATCCCATACATGTTCTTTATATATGTATTTATTTACTTGTTACTGATGTACTGTACAGTAAAGAATGCATTAATCAAAACATTATCCATCATTTGAGATCAGACTACTAATTAACAGTCATTCAGAGGACAGCAGAAAGCAGACAGAATTGTATTCACATTGTATTTTATTTGCATTTTTAAAATTGAATTAATTTAATTAATGATGGAAAACCATAAAATAATCTTTCTGCTTTCTGAAGATTTCAAATATCTCTACGTACATGAACAAAAAAATTATACAATATATCATTCTATTCCAATTTGAATTCTTTTTACTTGGAAAGTAAACATCTGTTCCTCAACATGCAAATCCTGTATGAAGAAAGATAACAGACATTTTTGGAGTTTTTAGAACTGATTAAACTACATGCTTAGCAGCCATCTTGCAGTTTGTCATAGTCTGAGGCTACAGCTCATACTCTGAGAGTTGCATTTCACAGCAGATAGACAGATCCATAACATCACCTCTACCAGAACCTGCTGATATGGGGAATGTCTAGACTTTCAAAAATAAAGTTTCTTAGGAAGAAATGTAAGTATCTTATTTTCAATGAAACTTAACCAGCACCTGTTTTCAGGAGCATGTGCTTGCATTTGCATGGTCATTTCTTTCCTCCAGTACACAAAACCTCATCAGAAATACAGGTTAGGTTCTTTTTAGCATTACATACCAAAGTAGTTCCTTATGCCACCAAAAATAAATTACCATTTTCCCATTTTTTTCTAATCCAAATAAAGGTATTAAAACAATTCCAATAAAGTTTTGAACAATTCTCTTGAAATACTTCCACGGGCCCTAACCTCAAGAAAGTGTTCTGCTGTAGCACCCTCCATCTGCATAACTGTAGTGTACATCCACATTAATGATTTATTAAGACAACTGCAGTTACATAAGACTGCTGTATTCATTAAATAAAATATGTGATACTTTTAATACCATTCACAGGAAAAAATGCCTTAAGAATTTTCCCAGGTTTCAATATGCAATCCATAACTACAAGGTAAAGCCTGTAGACCCTATTTTAAGTGAAAATAGCTTTAGAAATTATGGAAACAAAACATAAGGAATTACTCTTCTTTCTGCATTGATTATATAGGGCAGAATATATATGAAGAATAAGTTCAATTTATCTATATATATATATGTATATAAAGCACATGGCACTGCCATGACTGGTTTTATACTCTTAAACTTTTATAAATCATTAAGTGCCACTGATGAATACTTTGTTTTCTAGAATAGATTTTGTAAACCTTCTAATCCTTGCCAAAACAGACTTATAACATTTATTTTTCAGGACATGCACTAAGGTTCCTCTATTTGGTATTCAGTTGTAAGGTAAAAGTCAGAAAACAGACACTTAAGACACATCCATCCCCAGTAATCTGTAAATAGTTAACTATTTTAGTGTACTTTTGGAGAAAGGTTAAGATGTTTGCAACTATGAGATTCTTGTGCTTTTCTGGGGGTGGAGATCTACTGAGCTGGCATGACAAACAGCTGAAGGAGGGAGTCTTGCGAAGATGAGACAGTCCTGTTTCAGCTAATCCAATAAACAGAAAAAGCTCTTACATAAATCTTGAAACCCATAGTGTCTGAGCAAAGTCCTCTGCCTAGTTAGGGGCAAAATTAATATTAAAGTGTACACCCCTAAGTATGGTAACGAGCATAATGGAGCACATGATAAACATACATGACTGTACTACTCAACTCTCCACCCAAATCATGCTAAATTTCACCTAAAAGGCAGGGATAGATGGAACTAGGATATAAAAATCACAAAGATAATATATCTCAGTGCAGGAAGAAGACTGAAAGTCTAGCAGAGACAGTTGTCAAGCTGCACTCTTCCTCCACCTAAGACAGAGGCCTCCTAATCACACCCCTTCTAATACACCCCAGGATGCCATTGGCCTTCTTGGCCCCAAGGGTACGTTGCTGGTGCATGGTCATCCTGCTGTCCACCAGGACCCCAGGTCCCTTTTCTATATGCTGTTTTCCAACAGGTCAGTCCCCAACCTATATTTGTATGTGGGGTTGTTCTTTTCCAGATACAAGACTCTACACCTGCCCTTGATACATTTCATTAAATTTCTCCCTGCCCAACTGTCCAGCCTGTCTGGATCTCGCTCGAATGGCAGCACCTACCTCTTTTAACTTTTAAACTGTCCCAGCATAAGTCCTTAACCAGGCTCTGAAGCAGGCTACCAGTCTCACTGCAAGCCCTTAGCTGGGTTCTGAGGTAGAACTTTTAAACTCACACTTTTTGACTTTGCAAAACTGTTCAGTGCAAGGCCTTGGGGCTCTGGCAAACAGATGTCACACCTGCACCCTTAGCGTGACAGACATCAATAAAAAAAAAAGTCTGTCATAAGATCTGCTGCATGTTTTATGTCTTTTCATTCAGACAGAAGTGGCCCCTGCCCCTACTATGAAATGAACAAGTTCAAACTAAGCATGCATTTTCCATGCATCTAGTTTTCCAACTATTCCCACCTCTCTTATTTAAATGGAAGCTAACATGGAAAAAAAATACTTTGTGTTAGTCACTTGCTTTGACTGACCATATTTATTATATCATGTTTTCACTGTACACTAATCATTGATCAGACAGCTTCCTATCTTCCACAGACATAAGGCCACAGAATATTTAAAAACAGAAAGGTGTCTCTGGAGATCACCTAGCCCTACCCTCTGCTCAAAGAACAAGCACACAAGGCAGGGTGTCCAGGACAATAACCAAAAGATTGTAAGCATCTCCAGTGCTGAACAGCTTGCTAAGCTATTCCTTCACCATCATACTGAAAAAGGGGTTTCTGATTTAATTTCACACCCATTGCCTCTGAATGTTTCAGTGTATGCCAGCAGAGAAATTTGGTCTTGGACAGATGCTCAGCCTAAAGCTGTGTCCTTCTGCTTAGGATTTCTGTTGCCAGTATATACAAAAAAGCCCACCCTACATGAGTAGTTCAAATCTATTCATATGAAGATCTATTGATTTTTCTTCTATTCATTAAGGTCAGTTGTTTTAGAGACTATTACATGAGTTTTCAGTATTTCCACCAGATCTGTGTGCTTTTGACTGGCACAACGATACATACAGCTTTACGGCTGTTGCTGAGGTGGAGTGTCCAGCTGGGCAGCTTTAAGTAATTTGCATTAACATCTCCAAAGATGTATCAAGTCACCTCTGCACAAAACTTTGAAAATGTGTTCCCTTTACTTATCTCCTTAGCTATAAGTATATTAATGGTTGGTGAGAGTGTTTTCCTCTCACCCTGCATTTGGACTTGGCTGATGGGATTCAAGATCAGCGCTGGTATACTGCAGCTATGTGACACTGAATGTGAAGGACTTGCCAATGTTAGTGAACACCCAATGCAGTCAGGAGTAAAGTGATGAAGCCAGACTTTTGTCAGTGGTTCTGTGTGGCATGACATGCTGTGTCCTGTTGGCAAAAGAAGCAGAGAACCATTTTTACTGTGCTGTTTTGTTGGGTTTGTTTATTTGTTTGTGGTTTTGTGGTTTTTTTACTGTTGTTGTGGTTTTTGTTTAGTTGGTTTTTTGATGGATTCAAATTCTAATGTCTAGGGAGACGTTGACTAAAAGCATAAAAGGACATACAGGAAACCCCAAAATCACCAATGTTTTTGGAGGAAATTACACATTTAGAAAATACTTAACTCCTATTTATCATTAAAAAAGCCAAAACAAAACAACCAAACAACCCCACAAAAAAAAAAAAAACAACACCCAAAAAAATCCCCCAAAACAAAAACCCACAAACACAAAAAAACCCAATGAACAAATCTAGCTACTAGTTTATCATCACCTTGTGAACAAAGTGGAGCTGGAAGGTACTTGCAGTACATCCTTTGCAATTTGTTTCTTAACCTTCAGTCCAATAGTTTCTCCATTATTCTTGAAGACTGACCTTTCAGTGGCATGTTAAAGCACTAATAGCTTAAACAGTAAATATAGTTTTTATGTAGCCACACCATTCCTCATTCCACTGCATTTCTACTTTACACAATATTACCTCTAGCTGTCAACATTTTAAAATTATTTGATTTCTGCAGGAACTGTTTATATCCTCAGTATATTTCTTGAGAAATATAAGACAGCACATTTTCTACATTATTTTTCATTGTTATTCCAAATTAAGGTGATATGTGACAATTATATCCCAAAGCATAAGTAATGTGATTACAATTACAGGTATTCTATGTTGGGGATTTTTTTCTATTTTCTTCTCTTTAATTTTTAAGTGACTTTGTCCTTTTGTTTCCTTGGAGGCACTTGAAGCTTCAGCACAATCTAAAAGTAACAAATGTCTTACAGAAACAAAGAAAGAAGTTAAAATTAACTTCTACTACCTACATACATCTCCAAAAACTTAAAGTATATTTCTCAGAGTACTACAGTGTAGTCTGATAGCATCAAATATGATAAATAGAACTGTGGAGCAGTAAACAGTTGAGGAGACACAAATATGTCCGTGGAAAAGCTAAGTCATGCCAAGGAGATGATGATCATCAAGGTTTCTGATACTGACCAAAACCACGGGAGAGGTCCTCAACCATCCTGTTCAGAGAACAGGATGCAGGACAGGTTTCCCTTCATAAATGGAATAAGACATCATAATTTGTTCACAGACCAAATGCAACTAAGTGCAACTAATAGACAAAAAGGAAATAAGCTTTTGAGACAGGACCACTACAATGAAATTGCTTATAAGAATAGGTGTTTTCCTCTCTCCCTCAGCAAGGGAAAATATTATAGATGAAGTTAAAAATATGTATTTTATAAAAGATAAGAGATTTAGTTTGATACATTTTTCACTATGATTTTTTTTTTTTTTTTTTAATTCAGAAACAGAAGACATATACAGGAAATAAACCTTGTCTGGCTGGTGAATGCATATTAAGTCAGTCCCATGAGCCTGCAATATCTCATGAACATGGTTGCTGCATCTTTGCAGCAATGCTGATGGAATTACATATTCAAAGAACTCTCCCCATAAAAATTATATCAGAACCATGATGACTGTCATGGGGGCACTCAACGTCCGACACCTGCTTCAATTAGTCTTGGAGCCTACATTCAAGAACCTTTTGAGGACATTAACTGAAGTAACAGAAGTAGTTTTGCCAAATCCATCTACAGCTCGGCGAGAAACAACTTTAGGTACAAAAAAGGAACATGTATTTTTAACTCTTTCCTGGACATGCTTTGTATAAGAAGAACAAAGATATGATGGGCAATTTGCATGATCATGGGATTCATTGAGATTGAAAGAAACTGTAGAGGCAAACATCTTTTCCCTGAATGGCCCATCTCCTTCCTGACTAGTTGAAAGGACCATAGTTTTCATGAATCTGAATGCCTTAACTTTTCTGTTAAAACCCTTTAGAAGGTAGCAGTAAAACTTCTGATGAGTGTAATTGATATGAATAAAACAGATTACTAAAAGCTTCTTGAATTATTGAAAGCTTTCCATTACTGGACATAAAACATGCCATAAAGGTATGGGCAAAATGTGGTTAAGGCATCTGCATTATTGGGATTTCTTTACTCCACTTGCCTACTCATTCCCTCTTGACTTTCCTACCTAAACTCCTGGAATAGCACAGCACAGAAGAGACAGGGAAGGACCCATTTCAGACCGAGCTGCATAGGTAGACAGAGGGAATCTCTATGGAGAAAGTTGCAAGTTTACACGTAATAACAACTGAAAATGTTTAAAGCTTTTTTTCTGTTCAATTATCTCTTGCAATAATGAACTGATGTTAACCACCCCCCAACAACAACCACATTTTCTAGCATAAGCAAAGCTTATGATAAACAGGATGTGTATCTTAACAGAAAAAGAAAGCTGTTGCTGTCATAACTTCACATCAACTTTATTATTAGCACTTACCTATAAGCTGTCAGATATGCGTGTTTCTGATTTTCAGAATAACTGGTGTCACAGTTTAAGCCCACCAGCCAACACTAAGCACCACACAGCCACTTGCTTGCTCACTCACATAAGTCCTGGTTTGCATCAGAACTAATTCTGTTTGGCGATTTTATTTTTCAGCTCAGTCTCTTGTAAATTTGCTTTAACAAATATCTAGGTGCCAGTGTTGTCTTGGGGGTTTGTGCTTTTACCTT
>JANIJG010003937.1:0-19347 GCA_024611175.1 Megaceryle torquata | reverse complement strand
AAGGTTGAACTGATTTTGACAATTTTTTAACCTCAAAAAATGCTTCCTCCCCCCCCCCCCAAATTATTATTTCCCCATGCTGTGTTTACTGTTTTACATATGCCTCTGACTGCCAAGGAATTGTTAACTAATCACCATGAGATTCATTTTGTTAGCACACAGCTGGGTACTTGGTCATGCAACATCTGCTTCTCAGCATTTCTTCTTTTTCTTATCTTTCAGTAGTTTATAAGAAAACAGTCTCAACAGAGTATGTCAGTCAGTATGCGGAAAGAGAAGCTGGTAACTAACAACCATTAAGACATAAATCTTCAGATTAATAATGAACCCTTGTCTCTTACAGAATGGGAAGCCCACCTAGAGCAGACGTGAAACAGATGAGACATTGCAATTTCCTCAGTGCAAGGCATTCATTAAAGATTGCTGCAGCTCTGAAGGACATAACAGGAATAATGCACCCACCAGAGCCACACGTTCTGCAGGATCTGGGCTCCCAGTCCAGTGCTCAGCTCTTTTGCAGCAGTGAGCCCTGGGCACTGGGACTGAGCCTGAGCTGCAGTGGGGAAGAGCAGCCTCTCACCGAACCTGGCAGTGGAAAGGTGCATTTTCTAGAGTATTCTGGCAACCACTTCAAGCACTTCCCGAAGCACCTCCTGATGACAGGCCACAGAGTTGGACCATTGTCCAGCTTATCACCAAAGCCACTTAGCTCCCTCACCCGCCAGAACCTGACGTGCTGTGCACAGCAGCCTTGAAAAGATGTATCTGATGCCTCTCCTCTCTGCTTTTATCAGCTAAATATTATCAAGAGAAGCTAAAAATCCAAGAAAAGTGTAAAATTTCCAAAACCAGACTTTTTACAATACAATCTTCTTTTAAGAAATGCTTCTGCAGTAAAGTTTCCAGAACATCTCCATTTGGGAGATCAGCAGATTAAAAAAGGGCAAATAACCCATTCACTGATGGGTCCCACCAAACACTAGAGGAAACTCACTCTCACTGCCACCTAGGAGAACTGCTAAGCACAGACCACAGGTCAGCTCTGCAGCAGATTAAGTTCTAGCTGGCACGTGGGAGCATTTGTTCACCTATGGAGAGGTCATTCTGCACGGGGAACACAATAGCTCTATTTCCAATTATTTTTTGCTTCAGAACAAACCTTGGGTTACTTTAGAACACACTATACACTAGAACCAGTTGAAGCTGAGATGAAAAGCAAGGGCAGTGACTTCACAGGACGGTAACTGCCACTTTCACTTTTACTTTGTGTTTTCCACCGTAGCAGTGAGTCTGTGTAAGCCGTGTCCAACCACATGGAAAAACCTAAACCCTCTGATTTTTAGGAAGTCCTCACAGGCCATGGCTGCAGGCAGGTAAATGACACATGGTCAGCTTCCCAGCCACCTACTCTCCCTTTTCTAAGTACAATAAACGGCCACAAACTAGACATGTTAGCAATGAACAAGATTCAAAGTCTAAAGAACCAGGCAGAAAAGAACCGTTCCTCAGCAGATGTCCACAACAACTGTGTGGCTGATAACCCATTAGATTCAGTGATTAACTTTCACCACTTGCTTTCAGTTCAATTTTTGCCCCAAAAGTTCAGCACAAGGTAGATGGCATAAGCAAAGTGATAGTGTTTATTGTATAGACTGTGAGACAGGAAGGGTCATCTGGTTAGAAAGGTAAGAGCTTCACATTTGGAGCGCTGAGCTCTTGAGCTGCGGTGCGCTCGGCTCGGGAAGCTTGCCAGTCATCGTCTCTATGCAGCTGTCTCCAAAGGCTGGACTCATTTATATCTGCTTAAAGAGCTCACTAAATTCAAGACTGACACAGAAATGGAATTCTCATAAGAAAGCACTTCAAATAAAAAGGCAGCTTTGAAGGCGAAGCCAAATCTAATTTCTGTTCTCAATTCACAATCAATCAGAAGGCAGCTATGGATGTACACCCCAACAGGAAAACCCAAACTGACAGCACCGTAGTTTTCTCCTGTATTTATTGCATCATTCCTCTTTTTGTCATCCTTGTCTGGCTGTATAGGTTCCACAGTAATCTCTTTGAAATGCTTTACTATCACCAGAGCACAGCGTTTCACGGAGCAGATAATTGTTAGCGCAGTAGACACTTCTATTAAAAAGCTTTTCTCTTTGCTTCCAGGACACACACACGAACCTGAAGGTAAGAGTTTTAAAAGGTTACCTTTTTTGTTTCAGTACAAGCATATGTCACACATCAACCTATCAGTATAATGAAACATACAGCTAGAGGATGAAAAACTACCCCGCACCAATCACCAGAAGAATTACATCAACCAAACCTGACAGCAGGTACCTGTCCCAATAATACTCATCAGCTCCCAAAACTGTGCCTGGAACATAGTGGAGATGCTTCCTAATTTTACTCATCACAGAGTCAGAATCAGGTAGCAATTATGTAGTTAGCACTTGACTGTTACTAAGAAAAAACATTTAAATTCTAAAAGTCACCATTCAGTCCCCATTGACAGCTACATAGAAACAGCAGAGAAAAAAAAACAAAAAACCCAAACCCATCTATTTTGCTGCTCATATAAATATGGTGATGAACAGAGATGAGCTCGTCTTTACCTGCCAGTTTAAATACTTAAGAGACTGAGGGGGCTTTCCCAAAGGCACCGTCAGAGCAGGAGCTGAAGCCACCGCCGCCTGCGTGTGGTGCGAAGCACTTGGGTATCTGCTCGGAAAGCTCTGCACCCAGTGAGCAGCAGGAGGGGTTACTGGCCAGGAGCAGCATTACTGGAAAGGGGCAACCACATTGTTTGCTGCTGTAAAAACAAACAAACAAGCAAAACCCCAAACCCAACCAATGGATGTCTAGCATGCAGGCCAAGAATAAATTCCAAAGAGGAAAATTTCCCATCTCCTCTGCTTCTACGCTGGTTTTGCAGCAGTGCTGGAGCCCAGCTATGTCTGCAGGCAGCACTCTGCTTTCCTGTGTTTGAATCAGATGCACATTGTTACTTCAAAAAGCAGATTTTACTTTCATCTCCAAGTATTTGTTAAATATAAGAAAAGCCTCACACTTTGCATTTAAGACTTGTACTGCCAGGTAACAACAAGCACTAAACCTTTATGGATCACTGCAAGTAGCCTGAAGAAAGGGCCCATTTACTGTGTCCCAATTTCAAATGCTTTAGATAAGATATAAAGTTCTGTCAAAGAACTGGGCTTTTTTGAGAGGTATTGTTTTTCTTTGCCATTTCCTTAATACCCAACATCTCTGCAACCACACCAGGAAGTGCAACAGACCTCTTAAGAGCACAATTCGATTAGAAAAGGAAAAACCAACCCAGATTTATTTGCCCAGAAGCAATAAATAAGGATTTCAGAACAATAAATTTTATGCCCCTCAAAGGTGATTCAACAAAGCAGAAATTGATTTAAGCCCTTTTTCTCTTTGCTGCATCTCACCCAGTATAAGAAAAAGCAGTCCACAGAAAGGACTTCCTCAGGTAAAAGCCCTTTTACTATTCCCACAGCATGACACTTCACATTACGTATCAGAGTTTGATGCCTGAATGGAAGAATATCCTATTTTTAGTAGACTTTTAACTGAGAGAAAAAGCAGAGAACAGTTGGTAGTTTCTGGATACTTTAGAACTTCCCCGTGGACATGCTACACACGCTTGTGTACAAATAGAGGCTGACAGAAAGGACAGAGAAGACCCCAGGATCCTGTCCTTGGGGCCACCATGGCCCCCAGAAGGGCCACTGCAGCCTGATAACATAAATCCATTTCAAGGAGGGTTCAGCACCGCAGTCTAAACAGTAGCCCACTCACAAAGCCATTCTCTGTGGCCATTCCACGCTCTCTCCTGTGCAAAGACCAGAGAAATCCAACCCCCTCCTGCTTCCCAACAGACACACCTGCCTTGCTGGATTTTTGTTACAGAATTGGTGATAAAAATCAGCCCGACGCGTGGCCAAAGTTTATGAAATTTATGTAAATCACAACGCAGTAGGAGTTTTTTCCAGCCTCCAGAGAGTTCCAATTCTTAATATCTGGGATAAGGAAACGTTGGAACAGCACAAACACTTCCAGTGCTTCTTTAAAAAGCAACTTAGCAATTTTGAAGGCAGAGGGGAAAACTGCTCTAAAGGAAGAGCCGTGCAGATCACTTGTGCTTATGTTTGCAGAATGTGCCGAGAACGTTGTTTCAACAATACAAATACCCGTGATTTACACACATTTGTAACTCCAAGTTGAAACCACAAACTGAATGTTCCACCTGAACCCAGGGCAGACCCTGACACCGACAAGGACTCGCCAACAGCCACCAGTGGGGAGACACAAACTCCACCCGAGCTGCGACCGAGGGCATCTCACTTGCTCTGATCAGCCTCAGAAGGAACCTTAAACTTCACTCACGCCCGAACCAAGTCAGTCTGAATGACACCCAAACCAGCACCGGTGTTTGCACGTGTTCCTTCCATGCCTGGATCACCTGCACTCCTGGTGTACCACCGAGGGGCCCTGGGGCAGAGGCCAAGCAGTCACCACTATCACCACATTCCCACTGCCTTCTACAAGTTATTTACCAAGGTAGAAAGATTAATATGGAAGATTCATATTAAAAAGGCTATTCAGCTACCAAAACTAAGTGACAGTGAGGTATTTTCAGTGCAGTACCTTACAGCTGAGCAGACAAATCTACCTTTTCCTCTTAGGTTACTCAATTTCGTGGTGACAAAGCAGCCGGAGATTTAGAGATTTATGCTCTAAACCCAAACCTCAATTTCAAACCATACACTTCACACAGGTCCTTAGCCTTCCCTGGCTCCCCATATCCTAAAATATTTTGCAGAATAAGAAGATACAATTCACAGCACAGAGTAAACAACATTCAGTCCGCTGCAATTATTTGCTGTTTTGATGAGCATTAAGCACCCTGCCCTAATGAATTCATTTAAGTACTAGCAGCATCTCCTAATGGGCATTAATTAAACTTTTCCAGCATCTCTACCTTCACCAGAGAAAAGTAATTACTCACTGCTGTCCTACAGAGAGGGAAATAAAATCCACAGGATTAGGGTTTTTTTTACATTGAGTAAGTAGGGCAGATAGGAAAGCCTGCAATTTAGAGGCAAGTCGCTGTAGTTGGTAATTCCATGGCATGAGCAATACGTCAGGCCTTGCATCAAGTAAATGTTTTTCCTGCTGCCTGTAAACAAGCCACAAAATAGGGTTTAAATAATAGTGCGTAGGTCTGTCAAGGACATAACTATTTGTCTTTTGAAAAACTCCTAAGAGGACACAACTCAAGCCAGTCAGTTGTTACCTCCGCTGCTCTGCGTGGTTGAACCACGAGCTGCAGACCCATCACCCATCATTTCATACCTTGTCTATTGAACACATTATTTAAATATTTTATTCATAAATACAGCATATTATGCTTCTATAATGAGCCATTTAAACCAAAAGCTACACGCACGAGCAGCACCTGAAGATGTCAGATCTAGAATAACGGACAGCAATTTGTATTTATTCATATGAAACTGGTTTCTACAACAGGGATCAACTCTCAACATGAAATAAAACCACAGCAATTTTATCTTCAAACTTACACCATTAACTTTTTGGGTTTTGTTTTTTTTTTTTGCACATATCAAACACAATGCACTAAAGTTCCCTTTACAAACATTCTTTTCCAAGGTAACACACGCGACCCAAAGCAAAGCCAAGGCAGTAAATATTTCAAACTACTGCTCAGCAATGGAACGCTGTTTGATCACTTATTGGTACTTCCACTTGATGGTACCCACAGCACAAAGCAGTTTTCACAAACAAGTTCTCCCTGCACCGAAACATTTACAATCTAATCTCACTGCAAAGAAGATTAGTGAAATTACTGAGCGATAATAGTTTCAGCAACAGAGGTAAAAATACTTCCCTGGTGGTTTTGGTCAGCTGATTTCTGAGGAATTCTTTAGACCAATAAAGGACAAAACAAGCCATTAAACATCCTTCCCTGGGATTAATATGGGCTCTGCCTCTCTTATATAACAGGATTCTGAAATTCCCCCCCCCCCAAGTGCATGCATTAGGAGGAAATAATTTCTACAAACCTAAAACTTTAGGGCTTAGTTATTTCCTGATAGTCCTGTGGTTTTAGAGGAAATAAACTGGATGTTAATCCTCTTGCATTTAATGAGTAGTACCAGCAAACTCTGCTGCTGTCTATTGCAAGAAGGTCACAGTAAACTTGGCATAAAACCAAACCAAAGTTGCCTATCCTGGCAATGAAACCACGAAGAGCAGGAAAGGTTTAAGCATTTTGGGTGGTGTTGCTGTCGTCCTTTTGAGCAAAAACCGTCAAAATTATTTCAAATTCCATCTCCATCCCTTGCTTTTTTCATACAAATCACGTAATGCAGAAGGGAAATACTTAATTGGTATGTTGACTTAGACCGAGTTCAAATTATTTGTCAATGGGTTTTCTGTTTGGGTTTTGAACAATGTCAGGAAGAGAACAACCAACTCCCAGCCAGGCACCTCCGTACTGAGCTGCGGGGTAAGGCAGGTAGGCCACCAGCTGCTCAAACACAGCAAACGTGCCAAACAGAATAAACTAGCCCTAAATTCCAATTTCTTCTGTTACGCCTTTGTAGAAACAAAAAAAAAAAAAAGGGAAATTTACAAAGACAGGCCCCTTCTCTTTCCTGTTTCCCTTTGTTTTTCAAAGGGTGATTTTTCCCACCCAGTCTGAGCTCTACGCTGGGCACCCCTCCTCTGCTACGTGCTGCCTTTCTCAGAATCCAAACTGCACCACAAACACTCTGCACATTGCTTTTCCCTAAAGACTGGCTACAACTAGAGCAGATATTGAGGAGAGACAATACTTTTTAAAGAGGCATTCTTTATTGAATTAGACAAGGAACCATCCAGTCGTGTACGGATAATACATCATCTCCTTGTCTTAAAGATAACTTGGTTAAAAACATCACACAGGAGCACAGAGTTGTGTTATTTCCTTTGTCTAACTCCTTGTAACTTTTACTACCAGTCTTCAACACCACAGGAATTTTATTTCCAGTGAATTACAAAAATAATTCCTTTATACTTAACACTAAATCAGATCAACTTTAATTTTAGGATATCAATTAAAACTGGTTTAATTATTTGGATTTACCCAGCCACCTGATTTCATTGAGTTAAGAGGTATTTGCAGATACTCTTGATGGCCTACTCAGCTAAAGATCAAATACCTCAGGGTATATTTTAAGTTTCTTTCTGGGAATCTTTTTGGTCAGTCATCAGAGGCTGCACCGCTCCATCAGCCACCCCGCAGCAGCAGATCTCAGCTTGTGGCCACTGAAGACAGAGATGCCCTGAAGGACTCCCACGGTGTTCATGAAACATTTAAGAAGAGCAGACATTAAAAAAATGGGCTTAACTTTGCCACACAAGACTCGGTGACACTGGAAAATCCAGACAAAAAAGCTGAAAGTTACAGCTCTAGAGAAAAAAGCACTTCCTACCCTGACATTATTCCCACTAACAACTTAATTTGATAAACTACATCACTGTATCAAACAGCAATTAAGCAGCCACTTCAGATGGAATTTCTTCTCTCATCCGTCCTTTCATCAACATGAAAGGAGACTATTTTTTAAACATGTTTCTTTTAGCTAAGCTCAAAACAGTGCATATGCCACCGTGCAGCCTCCCACCCCAGAGAGGGGATAGCTCTCTGCCAGCACCTCAGACTGGCCAGTGGCCCCTTTAGCACCGAGTGGGACCCTGGGGGCACCGACGGCCGATTCTGACCCTGCCAGAACTTCAATGCAGCATCTCCTCAGCAACACTCAGCACCCAGCTTCAGCCCACCCAGACACAAGCTGCCAAAGAGCACAGAGAGCGATCTGCACCTTCTCCAAGCTGAGGAGAAGGAGCATCCAAGATTGGCCACCTCTGAATACCAGAGGAAAAGCCCAGGGCTGGTCACAGCCCTTTTCCTTGTCCCCACCCCAGCCTGCCCCACTCTGCACGCAGAGGACCCAAGAGCTGATGAACTCTATCAAAGGGAGAACAGATGGGTCCTGGCAAAACGGCTGCCGAACGGCGTTCTGCGTCCTGCGAGCCAAACCAGCCCTTAGCAGAAGGGACACAATTTGAATCCCAAAACATAATAGCAATTGCTGAATTGCTCTCAAAATACAACTGCAAAATGATCCTAGTCCAAGGGAAACTAATTTCTCCCTAAATGTTTTATCAAAAAAAAACACCCAACCCAATCCAACAAAAACCAAAGACAAAAACCTCTGGCAAAGGCAGCAGGGGCATTTCAGCAGAAACTCAGAACTAAACCCCTTCCTTTATATTCTTTACATTCAAAGCTTGATGTACAGGCTAAACCACTGAGTATAGAGGGTTGTTTTTCAGAGCAATTTCTGGCAGATGACTGCCCAGAGCTCTCAGCTTGTATTTTTAAAATTCAAAATGGCCTTTGGTGTTCTTCACAGCTCAGAGGAACTGGCCAATGATGTCTAACTCAAACTTCAGTCTGTTACCAGAAGGTAAACAACCCTGGAACATATCAACCATTGATTTTTATTTGAGATATGAGATCTTTATTTGTATTTACACTACAAAGTGAAACGTCTAATGGCCAGGTCTAAAAATGTGGGTGGGTTTTTAGTGGGGTGGGTGGGGAAGGAGCTTGTTTTTCCCTTTAAATGACTGTGATGTTTAGTCTGTGATGCAACTTGAGCTGAAAACCAACTTGAGCTGAAAACCACTGAGTGTTTTTATGTAAACCTGTAATGATCTAAACCTGAATGAAGCCAAGTACCCAAGATTCGCATCTTCCAGGTGCTTGAATAACTGTTTTCAGGAAAAATGGTTTCTTAAAAAAAAAAAAGAGAGTAAATTCCAATTTCCAATCCATTATTTCCTATTGTTAATAAGCTTAATAAATCAACTCTGGTTGTCTCCCCCATCTGCAGTTACCTTCTCTGCCGCAGTGTTTGCGGCAGCAGCGGCTCCACACCACACCAGCAGAGCCGTGCCCAGCAGCACAGCCTGTCATCCCTCAACAGCTGGAGGCACGTCAGAGATGAGACCTGACCGACAGGCCCTGCTAAGCAAACATTCCAGGCTCCCCTAGGCCAGAGTTTGCTGGGTGGGCCACTTGCAGGCCACAGCCAGGTGACATCCAGCACCAGGTGAATATTTCAGAGCTGTCTGGGCAACTTGGATGAAAATTCCTCTAGTCCCCTGTGACTCTTAGACAGCCAAAAGCAGACACGCTTCTATCTTTGCTGGGTGCACTGGAAGGGAATGAGCTTCACCCCAGCAGAGGTGTCCCTAGGTGCAGGGTCTCTGCAGGTTCCTGCGGCTCCCCCTTGACTGACAAAAAGATGAAGATTTAAATAACATCCAGTAGATGAGGGAAGCATTCCCATGTCTTCAGTTTGAAGGTGTACCTGGACCAAACTGGGAAAGAACCTGAGTATCTGTGCCCTCCTCCATGGTTATTAATTAGCACGTACAAGGCACTAGACTAGCAAGAGTTACAAGGCAAAGTTCAAACAATTACTCAGCCTTGTTGAACCCAACTCCAGCGACTGCCCCTGCCACAACACATCTGAAGATGTGTTTCCTGCTATGGGAGATTATCTGCTGTGGGCTATGGCCTCAAACTTGTGCTGGGAGAGAAGGAGCAACAAACTCCTAATCCTGCTCTTCTGGTCCATTACTGCATATTCCTGTTCCCTGTACTCAGCTGTGTTGTACAGTGAAACAAAGAAAGGTGGAATCACAACAGTTTTTCCAGGCTGGTGATCTCTCTTTCCATCTCCTCTACTCCTGTATCACTCACTGAGATCAAGTGTCATCCCCAAATCACTCCCTAATAATATTATTCCCAGAAGTGGGAGACCTAACAGCCACCTTCCAGTACCTGGATGGAGCTTATAAAAAGCCTGGAGAGGGCCTGTTTACAAAGGCCTGGAGTGAAAGGATGAGGGGCAATGGTCTTAAATTAGAAAAGAGTAGATTTAGATTGGATGCAAGGAGGAAGTTCTTTACCACAAGAGTGGTGCAGCACTGGAACAGGTTGCTGAGGGAGGTGGTTGAGGCCCCATCCCTGGAGACATTCAAGGTGGAGCTTGACAGAGCTCTGAGAAACCTGCTCTAGTTGAGGATGTCCCTGCTCTCAGCAGGGGGGTTGGACTAGATGACCTCTGTAGGTCCCTTCCAACCCAGACATTTCTATGTTTTTCTATGTTTCTAAGTCAGCAACACCAGCTTGTGACTTCCTCCATTCCCCATCGAGACCAACCTGCCCCACACGTGTCTGCTCAGGCACCTGCACCACAGCGGTGATGCCACCAGCTTCTTCTGAACACCCAGTGCCAGCGATGGTCCTGGACGGTCCCGGCTTCATCAAACAAACCTGGCCTTGTCCAAGTGCAGCGTGACTACTGCAGCAGTCAGGTCTTGGGTTCAGCTCTCGCCTTAGGGCAGCGCTACTCTGGATTTGTACGAACACGCGTCCTCTATTTCCATGCACAGTGGATTTAAGAAGAGAACTTCAGTAATGGATAATTTAGCCAATTAACCTTGTTGATTGCCTTCACCACCTTTCTGAAAGAACACTTCATTATCATACAGATGGAAATAATGAGTTTTAAGACACCAAAATCTAGACTACTTCTGATGTTTAGATAGCATCCACAATCCATATTCATAAGACACCAGCTGTTAGTCTGATTGTATTTATTACCCAAAGTCAGTAATGAAATGGTACTGGAGTAGAACACAATAAGAAGGAATATTCAAGTGTACCATGATCTGCTACAGCTAGAATTTATGCTTCACATGTTTTTTTATACAGGTAACCAAAGACATATGGCAATCCAGAGCTTAAAGGAATTAACTTTTTAACTGCATCTCTGGAAAATAATTTACAACAGATCAATCTATACAAAGTAGACTGCTACTCAGCAAGGGGAGAGTGATGGGATGGACAAACACACACACTAGTGATTTTCTATTTGAAGCTGTTACATTCAACTGAGAGGAACCAACGATCCATAAAAAAGCACAGGCTTGAGAAATACTTACTGAACAAGAGACCTCACTCTCTCCAACTCCCTGAAAGGACATCGTAGAGAGGCTGGTGCTGGTCTCTTCTCACAGGTAATCGGCGATAGCACAAGAGAGAATGGATTCAGGCTGCAACGGGGCAGCTTTACACTGGCCATCAGGGAGAAAGTTTTCCCAGCAAGAGCAGTCAGCCACTGGAACAGGCTGCCCAGGGAGGGGGCTGAGTCACCATCCCTGGAGGTGCTTAAGGGTTGTTTAGATGTGGTGTTGGGGGACCTGGCTTAGGGGTGAACTTTGTAAAGTAGGGTTAATGGTTGGACTCGATGATCCCAAGGGTCTTTTCCAACCTGAATGGTTCTGTGATTCTAAGTAGCTTTAAGCAAGCAGTTTTAAAGGTGGCTATGAAAACACACTTTCTAAGCTCACTGTCAGCCATAAGGATGGGCTCTCTAACCACCTCGGTGTGCTTTGCAAATGCAATTACATTTCCACATAATCTCATTTCCTTAATGTGTTGTATTTGCATATGACAAAGAAACACGGGGTGACCTAAGGGTTGCTACGATTGTATCTGGCATCGAAAGCCACGCATCAGCTGATCACAGAACACACCTTTGTGCAACCACAGGTATCTGGACCTTCACCGGCAGCACCGAGGGACAGCTCGTATATACAGCCACTATGGGAAGATTATCCCTCGACTTGCTGCACCCCCAGTGGCAGTCCCCTTTCCTCCAGCACTGCCTTGACAGTCTCCTTGGTACCACACCAAACACCCCTCCCAGGTCGCTCTCCTTCCCACCAAAAGTATACGCTCTTGCTTTTCAAACTGGTTCGCTTGGAAGCCAGCCCCTTGTATTCAGCTACTGCTGGTATGTCACCTGGGAGCAGCTCCTGTTCCCACTGTGACCCACTGAAGGCCTGATAAAGATTAATTTAACACAGACTCAAATACCAATTAGCAACCGAGAAGATGAAACGCTCAGGGTTCTGGTTTCGATGAGGGTGTAACAGATCAGTGCAAGTCTGCAATCTTCCTGGTGCATTTTCCCCTCACCTTCTGTTCAGCAGAACTAAATAAGGAATTTACTCTCAAACACAAAGAGCTCATATTTTTCTTAATCCAAATCCAGGACTCTCAGGAATACTATCGCTTTCAAGAAGAAAACTGTTGCCATTTGGGGAACAAGCTGTGACTTAACTAACAGCCCATGAATGCTGCAAGGTATTTCTTAAAAGGAAGCATCATGAATTAAAAACAAGAACAAGAAGAATGAATTCAAAGACCTTAAATGTGAGCAACTCTCAAAACTAGAGTAATTTTTTCAGATGACAATTTAAATGCACAATTCTCGTTATATTTTTTTTTTTTTTAATATTTTTTTAAGAATTAGAAAAAGCAGATGCTTCAATAATAAAGGAGCACAGTGCAGAGCAAGTTACACAAGCACAGCCTGTTTACTTCAGGAATTTTGTAAAAAGACAGTTTAATTTTAAAATATCTGTTTCATAAAAGCAAAATGAAAATTCTTTAATAAAAAAAAAGAACTTGTATCATCTGAGTGATTAGAAACAGCCATCTTTCTAGAGCTGACTCACTAAAGCCAGCCAAGAATTCAAGAGCAACACCTAGACAAAAATGATGAAGATGAAACCTGCTGTTGAAATCACAGCTTCTAACAAAGGTTGTTTCATTCACACGGAAGAGGAAAGTCTCCCACCACTGCAGAGTAGCAGCAAAAGGACAGTTTCAAGGGTTTTAAAGGAGTTCCCCGCTGGCACGTAGACCTAAGTCGTTGGGTTCCACCCCCCCCAGTAGAAAAACAACATGCAAGGATTTCAACCGCAACTGTCTACCTGGCTAAGAAAAATTTCTTCCAGGAATAAGCTAAATTGCAAGCACTTGATGGTTCATTCCCAGTGAAAGCCTCATTCCCCTAAAGCAGGGGACAAGGACACCGAGGTGGTGGGTGTGGAGAGGACCCCCCCCACTGCACCGCCCGCTCCAGGTACGTGCCGACCTGACCCTGCGCTGTTCTGCTGGGTCTCTCAGGAGAGACATCAACCAATGGTACAGGGAAGAGAATGGCTCCCCTGAAGGGAACAAAGAGGTACAAATTAAAACGACCACGTTAAGCAGCACAGTAGCAAAAGTCACCCAAGGCCTCGTTATCCTTTGGAACCAACACGCCGAGAAAGAATAGAATAATTAGAGCGCGTTTACAGTGAAATCATTAACACAGCACTCAGCCCAGTGAAATCCAAACAAAGGAGTATGTGGAAGGGAAAGACAATATGTTCTATGCCAAGAATAATATGTTTATATAAAGATGAATATGAGAAACAAGATTATAAATCACATGCACACACTAATACCCATCCCTTGGAAACTGCTTGATAGTCCTCTGCATCCGCACATCTGAGATGCAAGCAAACAGCTTTCTGTGCAAGGTGGCTCTCTCCAACTGCTCCAGGACACGCTGCTGCTGCCAACACTTCAGAGAGGTGACAGCCTCCAGCAGAAAGCCTTTCATGCTCAGTTTTCTTTTTCAAAACTGCACACCTGTCTTCTGCCCAGTTTGCTGAAACTGGGATACCTTACCCATTCCTTCTAGCAATCCTGTAGGATGGGGCTTTTCTTAGTGTGGTAAAACAAATCGACCTTCCCTTCTTTTGTATAAAAATGGATCAGCTCCTCACACCCTCTCAAGCAGGGGGGGCAGCTTTTCACAGCAGCACCCCCCTCACATGCATCAAAGACCGAAGGACCCGAGCTGGCTGCCTCAGCTCCTCAGACTGGCAGAGTAACACATTAGTCTGTTTAATCACCGAGCTGGCCCGCTGCCAGCTTCCAGAGAAACACAGAATTAGGGTAATGCCTTTCTTCCAAGAGGCAAAATTATCCTAGTGTGTACTCAGATCCCTGTTTTACCACGGCACATTTAGAATTCATCTGATTTTGTGAAAACAGCCTGGGAGTGCAGCGTACCCTCCTCTCTGCCTTAATTGCCAAACATGCAAATGTTTACCCCCACATGGAGGCTTTGTACCTACCTCAAGCACCAGAGAAAATGTAAATGAGCCTTATATACTCAGCTTCGAGTATTGTGTCTCGAGTGCCGAATCCTGATCTGACTCACTGCATTTGTCATCACCGTTTTCATTCATTCTGCTTCAGAGTAGGGACCCCTGAGAAGACTTTTAACCATTTCCATTAACTCCTGCCCGTAACAGAGGCATCGATGACCATGCAATTTTACAGTCGCATGAGAAAAAGCATCCAGCAGTATGTTATCTTCTTGTAAGCTTGTACTAGATTTTGATCAGGAGAGGATTGTGCTAAGACGAGGCCTTGCAAGCTTCAGGATCTTCAAGTCCCAAGAGCATTACATGATTTAGTGAGATATTGACTTGAAAAAAGAATTATTCTGGCACCGAGAACTTCAGAGTAGTACATCCACCTGTCAGTGATGTCATTCTCTGTGCTAATTCAAACAAAGCAATAGATCTGAAGCAGGGATGTCTCGTCAAAAGGCTGCAGACCACGGCTGAGCACACACAAAGCAGCAACAGGCAGTGGCTCTGGGCAGGGGTGTACTCTGCGTACTGCAGACCATGTGAAGGACTGAAAAAATAAAGATGCCCTGAGTTCTGCGAGTAAGAGCCAGGAAACCCTCCACGTGACCCAGCTGGGGCTAAAAAAAAGCCATCAAAGCACAAAGTGACACCTTACTGCGGGCCAGACAATCCAGGCTGGAGATAACGAGCGAACGCCCAGTCAGAGGAAGAGCTCCAGCCACAACTGAGAAAATCAGCTATGAAACAAATACAGAGAAAATCACCATTTAACAGTTTCAGAAGCACTGAGACTGTTACTGGGAAAAAAAAAAATCAGTCTGAAGGGGACTTATTTTAAACCTCGCTGCAGTTTTTGATTAAACATCAGTTTTGACGCAGTGGAGCCAAGAGACATTCTCTCAATAATCAAGGGACAAAACTACGCGAGCTAGAAGCATTTCTCAAGTGGAAGAGATACCAGACTCTGCCCATTTCTTCCCAGATGCTAGTTATGGTGGCCATGAGACCATAATAATTGCCACAGTAGCTGTATTAATAAAAGCTCTTTAGATAGGAAAGAAAACACATTCCTTCCTACGTAGTATCTGGCAACTTAGGCTGCAGAAAGAGGAACTCACAGATAATCAGTAATTTTTCTTACTTTAAGTCTGCAACCTGGTTTTGATGTATTTTGGCTACCATGCTGCTATGAAGAGTGAAGGCATTCAGAGTTAAACTGATGAGTATTTTAGCAACGGGCTCACCCGCGCACACAAACATCTCCCTGCCTGGATCTGACTGCCATATGCAGTCAGTCTGTACCTTCAGAGGATGAACTTCGCACTCACAGACAATGGACAGCAAAATGCTTCAGTTTTTTCCTTAGCAGAAATAAAAGGACCTGCATCAGTGCCAGCTCCTTACAAGGCTAATGTACTAATCCGAGTAACGCTGGACGGGGAAGGTCCTCGAGCCATTGGCAGCCGTGGCTGGGATGTGTGTAAGCAGGCGATTAGCTCCAAACCAGCTCTTAGCAAGTGTGGCTAAAATACAAATGTGCTCATTACGATGAGCCAGGCTCTGTTAGCCTGCGTGCACACCCCGGTATCACGCTGCACAGAGAGCCATGCTCCTCTAGGCTGCTCTTCTGCTCACCCCATCGAGATGAGAATGAATTCTACAAAGCCATATAATATATGGATATAATCTCAAACCTCAAGAATGAAGGGATCTCTAACTTTTATTTAGGCAACGCCGATCCCAGCACCGGTCCAGGTGTACTGGCCGAGAGCTTGAGACCACCCTTCTGCAGACTCCGCCACTGTCAGCCCCCACTGATACCAGAGCTGAGGATTTTCCAGGGAGCCTGAGCCAGACCTTGTCCAGAGAATGGCTGTGGCTCCGACAACGCTCATCCCCAGCCTGTGGCACTCTGGTCTTGTTCTCCCTCCTCGGCAAGTACGGACAGAGCAAGAAAGGGAAGGACAGATTTCTTCCTCAACAAAATGGTCCTTCACTTGTGATGTGCAGTTAACAGATGGCGTTCAAATTAACATTCATATCTTTCAAGTGTCTTATCAAACAAGACTAAACAGCATCTTGAAATTTCCATTTTAAATTTTCTATGAGCTTGCTAGAAGTATCACAGACAGATTTTACTGCTGTCAACTAAAGCTGTTGCTGCCTTTAATGAAGGACTACAGCACTACTTGAATTAAAGCAGCCCAGTCCCCCCAAGATGCTGTTCAAGGCTACGGGGACACCTGCAAAGGCTTCACCTGGAAGACAGAGCCAGCTTTTAAATACCAAAATCGCCCTTCTAAAACAGAGACAGACCATGAACAGCGAGGCCTTACAGGCACCCTAAAATTCAGGGACAAATTCAGGGACAAGGTGACAAATCCCTCATTGTCATGGTAAAGACCCCTGAAGCTGGATACCCTCAAAATTCTGTCCTAATAGCACCAGAACCCGAGGAGCAGTGAGGCACAGGAGGCCTGCTGGCAGAGGCATTCCACGCCTTGCGACAGAGCCGTTCTGACTGCAGAAAAACACAAAACATGCAACCTTAAAACCCAGCAGTGCAATTACGCATCTCAGAGTTCAGAGATGTTCTGAGCACAGCACGGACCACCAGCTCCCCCGGCCCTCGCTCCCTTCACCACCACCAACTGCATCCTCCCAGCTGCCTTCCAAAGGTCAGCAGGTCTGGACCGTGCTGGATCAAAGGGGAAGCCAAATTCAAAGTCACAGGTCTTCACAGAGGATGTCATGTCAATAATTTTCCTAATTACATACACCCTACCCAGAATACTGCTGTTGAGCGCTACTGCGGCAACCATGGGGGGAAAAAAAACCACAACCAAAAACAACAGTACGCTTTAAAATACTGTATTTAAGGACACTAAGTCTAACAGAGAAAATTACTGCAAAAATCATCTGATGTGGTAAGTTTGCAAGATGTTCCAGTACAGGAAAAATTGCTGGATCTGAAAGCTCAAGTTTGATTTGTTCCAAAAGTTATATAAAAATCAGCATTAAAATGCTAGTTTTCTTTTTACGAGTCAATCTAACGTTCTGTTTACAAGCTCTGGATGACTATGCTAAACAGCACAGGTCTTTGCAAGACTCTAGCAGCAGTTTCCTTCTGTTGAGCAAACCATTCCTGCATTTAACCAGTTACTAACCCATGGGAGAACATCGCTCTTATCTTTCAGCAGCTCGCTCGGAGAGAGCCTCTGTCAAAAGTCTGTTGACACCTCGCTGAAAGCCTGTTTGAAAATCCACTACAAGAAAATACTTGGATTTGATTAAACCGACAAGTGAACCTTCAAAAACAAACAGACTTTCTCCTAAAGAGCAAAGTGTTCTCCTCATTAGATGGTATTCGCATGCTCAATGGTTTCATTCTTAAGCGTAGTTTTAGCCAACTTGCTGAAACCAGAAGTCAGTCCTGGTGATCTTCTGGACCCTTCTCCCACTGGCACCATGTTCCCCACCTCCTACCCTTTCCACACCACCTATGATTTAAGGGACGGGCAACGCACTGCTGTTCAGTACTTTGGATTCTGATCTCCTAATGGACATCATCTGGCTCTGGCTGTTTTCTACTATTCCCTGTATCAATTTCTTCTATAAATCTTTCAGTTCTTGACAGTTTGAGGCATCTCCCTTTTATGGAAAGTCCCAGTACAGGAATACCCCCATCTCCCACCACCGTAAACACAAGAAATTCCTTTGATCTTCTAACTATAGTTTTGCCTTCTGCAACCTTTTTAAGAGGACATTTATTATCATTTTTTTATCTTAAACAATTTATTGCCTTTTTTTTTAATCCTCTTACATTTAACTTGCAGGTCCTTGCTCACTTCTATTTTCTTCATTCAGACAGGATTTCCAATTTTGGAAATAACTACGTCTTTCAAAACCAACCAGGCTTCTGTTGGTGCTTTTAAGGTGTGGGTTTGTTTTTGTTTTGTTTTTTTAACCTAACAGGCGATATACATCAGGACCAACTGCGTAGTCTCTATGTCTATGTAGCAGACAACTTTTTGTTAGAGGCCAAATGAGAAAAATTTGATGTATTACCTGAAGTCAAATCGCAACCCAGCAGTTCAGAAGAAGTACAAGACAGGTGTGAAAGAAGAACAAGAAAGCTGGGTAAGAAACACTATAGACTTCAGACGTGGAAATACTGGTATCAGTTGGGATTCAGAGAAAAGTGGTTTTACCAAAGACAGTTTTTTTAGAGCACACCACACTCACACCTGGATTGTCTGCCCAGGCAAGCAGTAAATCTGAGGCTCGTTATGTTGTGAATCATTAGCTCATGTGACTGCAGGTACCACTATTCAGCTTTAACCTGACATTTGACAGGTATGTTGATAAAGCAGATTTTGCCACAGTGATCTGACATCATTAATTAAAGCGCACTCAAAATTAAACCAAATCTATAGAAAAAGAAAAAGCCAGAGTTTGTTCTCGGTGTTTGTCGTTGGCAAAGTAGAGACCAGCAGGGCACGGCGATGGCGTTCCCGCGCTCTTCGCTCCCCGCCGTTCCACCCCGAGCCGTCATCTGGCTCCCAAGAGCAGACCACGCAAACACCGTGAAAACCCACCGCACACCGCTGCTCCGAGCCGCGGGCCCCCGAGAGCCGGTGCCGCACACACAGGCGCAGGGACCCTCCGGGAGCCAGCGAGCGAAACCCTGCGGCCACGCTGGGCCCTGTGCGGGGTCACACCCGGAAGGCAGCGGCGTGACACCGAGCAGCCCCCCCCCCGAGCCCGCTAACCCCTGCGCTGCGCTGGGGAGCCGGTGCCGCCGGGCAGCGCTACCGCCCGGCTCAGCGGGGGCGGCGGCAGCGGGGGCGCCAGGACAGGCGCGCCTCGCGGAGCCCCCGGGTGAGGCCAGCGGGACGGACCGCGGCGCCGGGACCGAGCGGGCGGCCCGCGGAGGCCGGCCCGCTGCCGAAGCCGGCGATCCCCGACGGGCCGGGGGAAGCGAGCACCGCCCGCCAGCGCCGCCCCGGGGCCGGGCCGGGATTCCGGGGCCCCCCGCGCCGCCTGCCGCTCCACGCGGCAACGGGGCCGCCCCCTCCACGGTCGCCCCGTTCGGCGGAGACGCCCTCCCGGCGCCGAGGAAACTTTCCCAGCCCGGCACCCGCCCTCCCCCGAGCCCCGGGCCCCGCAGCCGCCGCC
>JANIJG010003936.1:16556-44518 GCA_024611175.1 Megaceryle torquata | reverse complement strand
CCATTACCCCTCGTCCTTTCACTCCAGGCCTTTGTAAACAGGCCCTCTCCAGTCTTTTTGTAAGCTCCCTTCAGGTATTGGAAGGTCACTATTAGGTCTCACTTTATGGGACTGCCTCCCCCTGTGTTGATCTACAAAACATACAGCATTAAAGGCTTTCCATTCATTTTCAGTACCATTTCCCTTAATGTTAGACTGCTTTCACCTTCTTTTGTTTGTTATTTTTTTAAGGGGAGAGATGGGGAATAAATCACATAAAAATGATATAAATCACAATGAACATTCCTATAAAACTCTCCCTTCTGGATCACGCTAAGCCACAACAGAAAAATGCACCTTCCAAGGATGTTTTGTTACAACACCCACAGCACAGGTTTCATCTTTCCAGGCAGGATGAGGGGTTTGAATTACATTCCCAAGAACTTGGGGCTCCCTCTGCTCTAGACTCAAGCTGCAGACAGCCTGTACTTCCAAAATCCCCAGTGTCCATTAAAAGATCCTGGTTGCAGCACAGAGAGAACTGCTAACGAGATAACAGGCTGTAGCGTCTGATAAAAAGAATTACGCCTGCCTTCTTCCAGACCACTGCACCAGTGCTCAGATCTGACCAGACGAGCCGTTTCCAGTCTGAAAGCTGTATTAGCAAACCACTCAATGAGCTAATGCACCCTGCAGCTCGTCAGAAGGAAAGGTTTCCCCCGTAGAAATCTTTATTGCCTGCCGCACAGACAGCTCAGAGGGAAATGAGAATGGACTTTGTTAAATGTTCATTTTAGAAGATAAGACTACATTTTCTTCCCTGTTTCTATTTAAAGCTTCTCAAGTGGTAGGGCTAAAATGCCCCATCTTACCATTTCTAACTCGATATCCAGGCGCTTACAAGGACCAAACACTGGAGGTTTATCTGTGGGTAGAAGAAAGAGTATTTTATGACAGGAAAGCAGGTAGGGAGATAAAATTAACAGCCAGAAGAAACAGAGCAGCTGAGGCTTCCTGGCTTGCAAACACAAAACTGACAGTTTGGGGCTTTCTCTTGCCCTCACTCCAGGATGGGCTTTATATAGGGCATCCCAGACCCTTACTTTCCACTACTCTATGATGTGGAGGAGTACTAGAAAATAATAATAATAAAAAAAGCCACCTTAAAAGCCTATCATGGACTCACCGTTGTCAGGTCTCATTTGTCCCACAGGTCTCCGGATGGGCGTCCCAGACATCACAACAGATGATGCCCGGCCGTGATAACCAACAGGTAAGTGCAGCCTTATGAAAAAGCATCACAGAGCATGAGCAAGTTGTGCAACCATTGCCATCCAGAGCAGCTTTTCGGGGTAGAAGCATCTTGGGGGTGTCAGGTACAAGGAGAGAGCTCTGCATAAGCGGGCACGGACATTCACACCATACTTGCTTTGAGACGAAGATGGGAGCAAACTATAATCCAAAACCATACGGCTGTGCTATTGCACTTCTGTGCCACTGCTCCATTTGATTCCTTGGAGCTTAAACCCTGTTTTCTTGTCACTCATCAAACCCCCATTTCTTAGGTAAACCTGTCTTTCAACCGGAGATCTGCATTGTAATCAGTGCAGCTGCTGCAACCAAATGCAGTGCAGACTCAGCCAAGGCTGGGGAAATGAAGTTTTCAATTTTGTTATTGAACTCTTGACAGTAAAGATTCTCATCCACCACGAAATGAAAACAGTATTTTGCTGAAAGACTGCTCAGATCTAAAAAAAATAATTATATATACACACAGCTAGGCATACAGACTAATGCTGCACCAGAAAAAAAAATGAACTACCCACCAGTTAGGCATCAAAGCATTCTCCTTCCCCCTGAACATGATCCCAACGTTTGTGGCATGTTGGCGTGAAGAATAGAAGTCAGTGTAATCTCCTGTGTAGAAAGAAACCCATAAAATAGGGATCGATGGTGGGAAAACCCCTCATCTGCTGGGGCTAAAGCACATATGCTGCTGGCAGAAAAGGAGACAGCAGGAGCAGTAAGCACAGGCATGTAGTAACATTGAATATTATTAGTGCAGGGATGGAATTAATGGCATAAAAGTAGGGATTAACAGTTCACCTAGAAATTATGCGTACAAAACTTTTTTTTTTTTTTTTTTGAAGCCTCCAGTAGCGAAGGGGGGAAAAGCACACGGACACGAATTCCAGAGGCAATCCAAGTCCCACCGCTCTGTTTGTCTTGGCAGCGGAGCCCAGGTGGAGGAATCGGCTCATACTCAGAACATCTGCTGCCCTCTGCTGCCAAGCCTGGCAAACAGCTCGCACCTCAGCTTCACGGGAAAGCAGAGGGGTTTGGGGAAAAAAAAAAAAACCCACCAACAAACTCACTCAGTTCCGGAAGGGGCATTTAGATTACATTCGGTTGTTTTGCAAGCTCGGTAAGCTCTCTTGCAGCCCCAGCAGGGGACACAGCCAGTGCTTGCTCTCAGGACAAGGACGAATCGTGCACGGGACAGAGCTGAACATAAGTGGAAACCTAAATAACGTGTAGCCCATGTGGTGCTGCCTGGGCAGAGCTCTCGTTCACAGCACTCATGAGTGGTAGGACCTAGTAATTTTTTGAAGAGACATATTCAACATGAAACTATTTTCAAGAAGGTATCAGATCTATGGAAACTCATTGTGGTTCCTTTGGGCCAGGCTAGACTTTGTCCCAAACCAGGGCTGTGCCCCACAGGAGCCAAAAGCCCAGGGGGAACCGGGCTTGGTTGGGAAATGGGCGACTTCACATCCTTGCTGCTGTGAAGGTCACATCCCTCAAGTGATTTTGATCAAGTTGGTTTGGGTCCAAATACAAATTTCTGTTAAAACCAGGAAAATGTTTCTATATGTATATAGATACACTAACTCCAAAGCAGTCCTCATGGGAGTGGGGGCAAGATTTGGGATTCAGAGTAATAATCTGGGAGCAGAGGCTCATGCTCGTTTATGAGGCTATGCCAGAGTATCTGCCTTGCAAAACTTTGGAAGATCTGAATTATTTTCTGCTGGCAAATGGGGAAAATGTTGGAAACTGAACAGTATTTCTTCCCTGGCTCTAGTCACACAGGCCTTTTGTGATGCTAAGCTGATGACAAGAGTTATGTGGCACCAGACAACCCTGATTTAGTGAAAATTGCATCCAGGAATTTTCTGGCTGCTATTGAGCTTCCCCAGGCCTTTGTTCTTGTGCCACAGACAGCACCTACCTTTCATTACATACAATAAACTACTTCTGGCTCCTGCAAAACCCATTCCCTGTCACAGCTATGATCTGTCTGTCTGAGCAAGCTGGAAATAAAGCAGCTTCTCCAGGCAGGAGCAAAGGGCAGCACTGAGCAGCTGCGGGAGGCTCACCGATGTGGGCTGGCAGGTGCATCATTGCAGAAGCTTGAGGTACAAATGCTCTGAAATAAAAAAATGACAACTTTAGCTCTCAGAAAACTCGCAGCTCTCACATATAAGTGGTTTATAAGCATGTAAAAGTCTGACTCTCTCTCTCCAGCTCCTTTCTTAATTTATTTTGCAAAGCCTTGCAGCAAAATATCCTTGCAGAAAGACAGCTGCACGAGCTGCTGTTACTGGGATAGTTACAGCCAAAACGAGCACCCATCAGAGTGCAAGTGAAAAGGGACACGTGCTTGAGGTGGGCTGGCTGGTTTCCCCAGGGGCACAGAGAAACACCCCATGGCCCATGCACACAGCCGAGCCAGTCACCACTGCCTCTGCTGCATGGAAAGGATGATGGGGTGCCCACATTGAACTGCTGGGCCTGCTCAGGGAAGGTGCCTGCGTAAGCCCCTCTCCTGCATGCATGTGCTTAAATCACCCTGGAAAAACGGGGAGGAACAGCTCCTGCTTGCTGTTGGGGCAGACAGCATTTGGACATCCACCACTCTGGACAAAGAGGAAGGTGTGTTACTAACGGGCACATGCATTTTCCATCAGCACAGAGCAGAGCACAGCTCTCCCCTCCCACTCTTACATCGGGGCACTGCCCTGTATCTGAGGCCAATTTGTGGCAACGGGTTCAGTTTGGGCAGTCAGGAGGTTTCTAAGGAACGATTGGAGAAGTCTCCCCCTGTAAGAGGATGCTCCAGTTGGGACAGGCAGAGCAGTGCTAGGGGAGCAGGAAGAGATGGAGACCCTTGCAGACACATCTTCATCGAAGGCCATGGTGGAGGGGATGTGGTCAGAGAGCCAGCCTGGCCCCATGCCTGACCAGGCAGCCCTGCTCAGCCCTCCACAGAGGCAGCAGGTCTGGGCACACCCCAGGGCAGAGCTCAGTGTTCCCAGGTGGAGGGGGATAGCCTGGATCTGTGGGCAGTTAAAGGATTCATCAGAGATACAATTAAGAGAGGGAAGCTCTCAATATGCTCAAACCACAGTTAATTCCCACGTAAGCAGCAGGTGGTCACATTCAGACCTTCACTTTTGGTGCCTTGAATCACCGACCCGTGATATCCAGAGCCCAAATGAAAGGTCACCGCACCCCCAACGATCCTCTGCTCCCTCACCTCCTCCGCAGCTCCATGTTGTCCCTCAGGGTTGGCTCGCCAGCTGACAGCAGCTTCTGGAGAAAAGCCCTCGCCTCTGTCCATGCTGCCCGGCCCAGCCCCATGAAGGCATTCAGGGTAGGCTGACAGGTGACACAGAGGTGGGTGGCAGATGAAAGACCACATTTTGCTTTACCTTTGCCCGTGTGGAAGACGCCCTGCACTTTCATCCTGGGGTTGAATGCCTGTGGGCTGGGGTTATGCAGTGGTGGCTGCCCATCCTGCCTGTTCCTAACCACCTGCACTCCCGGCCTCCCACCCCAAGTTCTCTGAAGCAGGACCTGCTACAAGTTTGTATTACGCCCATCCTGACAGACTAATTCAGACCTCAGCAGCTTTGATATCTCAACTAGATGTAACCAGAGGTCATCTGTATTTACCTTCACCCTTAACACAACCTCCCTGTCATTAAAAACCCATCCAATTCCTCGCCATGAAGTGTTGAAAGCACAAGCAATGTTCAGGCTTTCTGTCAGACCCTTGCATTGCCAAGGTCTCACGAAACTTTCAGTAAAAATGTCCTTTGGCCCTCCCATGCCTCTGCTGTCCTTGTTATTGCACATGTGATGAGCCTTCCCTGGAAGCAGAGCCCAGCTGACAGCACATTTCCAGTTCATGTTCATTATCTCACCACAAATTGCTAAAATCCCTCATGGAATATTTCTAACGTGTATGGAAATTAGAACAACAGACTCTGATAAATACCTGGTCAAAGACATGCTGATGTTTGGCAAGAGCTGGTCCATTGAACAGATGTTTAATGACGCTGAGATCCAAAATCTGGTCCCCAATTGCTACCCCGAGTCTGTGCCTAGGCTGGAAAGGAGCAAGAGGAAGGGAAGCGAAGAGAAGAGCTTATGCTTATACCCACAAACCTTCAAAGAAGCCATGGGGGAAAGACAGTAACCGTGGATTTTAAACCATCAGGGACAAGGGGCTGCTGTCACAGCAACTGACCATTAAAAACTAATTGATGAGACTGGCTGCTGAAAAACATCAAGACCTAGAGGCAAAGCATCATTGCAGACTACCTGCAGACCTTCAGGGGCAGGAGAGGACTTTCTCTTCATCCCTGTCTTTCAGGGAAAGGACAGGACATGCAGCAGAGGTTTCTTTCCCTGCTCCTTTTCCCCCAGAACTATTTGCCCACCCCTCATTGATAAGCATTGCAGAATAAGCCCATACATCTGAAATATGTTGTGAAGTAGAAAAACAAACCCTAGTCTTGTACAAGCGAGGAACTGAAGCATAGACATGCTATGGGCAGGACAGATCTCATCCCTGCAACTGTGTCATTGGAGAGAGAGGCAGGCATTTCTGCACCACAGTTCCTCCCCAGAAGACGAGATGGAGGGTGCTCTGGACTCCACTGATGATGCTGGGAATGCAGCACATCTTGCTCAGCCACATAATTTGTGTACCACGTCAAAAGAGGCTGCCCTGCATAACCCACCCTCATGCCACACAAGTAGCCCAGGATGCACAAAAACCCTGGTCTAGGTCCTCACCCCAGGAAGAGCTTCCCGCGTGTAGGGGAGACTGTGGCTGCATTTGCCAGGCAGATGCAGCCTTGGACACAAAGACCCCGTTCACCCCCCGCAGCTCTGGCGGGGCCAGCGCCAAGCACGTTGGGAGCTGGTGGCGATGGCGGGGGAGCAGCACGGACCATCCACTGCAGCTCTGCCGCAGCTGTACTGGGGGTATGAAAATGCTGCGGCGCATGAAGACAAATTTCCATTATTCGTGTCTTCAGGCAAATAAAGACAGGCTAACTACAGTCGCTATAAAAACTAGCTTACCAAAAGGATAACCATCTATGAAAATCCATGCTATTAGACCTATTTTTTAACCTTTAATTACTAAACAAGATTCTAAATGTGATAGTATTTATTCAGCAAACATTCCTGAAGTAAAAACTAGAGGTCGTGTCAGGTTAATTTGTAACTGGGATAGTCAGAAATGACATCAACTACTTTAGCTTGAAAATGTTAAAACATTGGGCTACTTTTAGAACATTATGTTCCTAAATAATTTCTGTAAATCCTTGCCTGTCTTTTTGTAGGTTTGAGTGAATATGTTTTCTTCAGAGAAGAGTTACTGGAGAAGGCAGAAAAGTAATCCAAACCTGCTAAATAACACATACACATCCAGGAAGACATTAAACAAACCATCTTGGTTTTATCTTTGAAAAATACCCCATCAGAAAACACAATCTTTGTTTAAATTCATTTTAGACCTGCATGGATAAACTGAGACAGCAGAAACCAGAAGATAATAATGAAGCTTCTGCAATCAATGATTAATAAATTCTCCACTTTTTCCTGCTGAGATGTGGCTCTTGGCTCATTTCCCTTTCCCTGTACACATCTCTGGGGCTCCATCCCATCAGGTACCTGGAGGTGTGAGGTTCAGCCCAGCTGAGCTCAGTTCTCATGAGAGTGGGAGTTGGGAGCCACCTCCTTGGGAGAAAGGGTGAACTGTGGTTTTTTACGTGATCATAAAATATAAGGCCTGAAGCTGGCTCAATCTGTAGCCTTTGGGCACAGCTTTAAATAACACACTTTTAGATGTTTTAATGCCTCATTGCATAAATGTATGCCCAAGAAAACACAACAGGTCAGCTGCAGACAGAAATGCAACACTCATTTTGTGCCCTGGTTTAATGCTTTTGCAGTCACCAAACTCACCAAGAGCAGGCTCTTAACAGACCAGAAGACAACAAACACTTGCAAATATGGTGTTTTCAATTCAGACTTCACTTTTTCCTTGTCATATTGTGCAAGGACAGGGTGCTCCAGAATTAACAGTAGATTAAAATAAATAATGTGGCTTCTTAAGGGTGACAGTGTAATTACACTCAGTCTTAAAGAAAATGAAGGACTGAGTTAAAAAAAAGTCAGTGTGAACTGTGCCGTGCCTCTACTTAGTGAGAGGATCAGACACAGATTTCACAAAAAAGTCACAAACACATAAAAACCACTGCATGTAATCTCTAAAGTACTTTTCCCAAGTATCAACACTTTTCATTTCTTTTGTGCAATTTTAAAGTTGTCAGCACAAGAACCACATTAAGAAAAAAGTTACTGTGGTCACTACAGTTTTGCTGTTAACTCATGAAGCTGGTACTAAAAGCCTGGGAAGTTTTCCTCTATCCCAGGCTGCTGGGAATTTCTGCTCCTATTTATAGACCCAGAACAATTACAACATCCCAAGGACATATTTTTCTGTTACTCACCTCTTCCTTCGTGGAGAAAACCCCATAGGGGAGATTTTGGAGAGGAAAATCTGAGTCCTTGTCTACCTGAATGAAAGACATGCTGAACACCGAGCGGAGCGATCTCTTGCTTACGGACAAGAGCCCCCACCTCGTGGGCTGCTAGGTGCCTAACTAGGAGGAAGAATCCTCTCCAGATGTTGTAACCCAAAGCACAAAAGCACCAAATCCCACCCTTTGTCCTCAGACCCAAACCAATCGCTGATCTGTCTCCATCCCACCCCTCTCTGCCTGCTCCCTCTGACCATGGTTAATTAGTGACAGAGGCCAGTGTGAGTCAGCAGCTCTTAACTGTTCCCAGCACCAGGGACAGGTGGAGAAATGGACATTTCCTGCACAGTAACATCTCACATGAAACTGAGACTTTCTTTTAACAGGTACCTGGCTGCAGGTGAAGGATCCAAGCAGACAGATCTGAGACCAGAAGTAACTCCACTCCTCTGCCTCCCAAGAGGTTGCTTATGTACCAGAGCAACGGTGAGATGATTATGCCCACACAAAGCGGCTCTTCCACCAGAAGCTTAACAACTCTTGGGAAGTTGCACAACTCACGCCTGAAACGGCACTTTGTGCCCTTTTTGGGTTTGTTAATACTGCACCTGAGCAAGTCCTTCCATTTTCTCCAGATACCCTCAGCACCTTAAAACCAGAGATCAATGTGCAACCAACCATACAGAGCAGGGTCTTTCTGTTCCCAGCCCCAACTTTCTCCTACCTGCAGGAGAAAATCCAGCGGTATTCAGGTGAATTAGAAACCAATAAGGGAATATCCTTGTAATTAGAACCAAGTAGCAAAGACCACCCCTTTAAAATAAAAATGGTTAGATACTTGTGACTGCCAAGCCAAAGAACTTGTTTCCTGCTCAATTTTCTTGGCAGGGAAGACCCACTAGAAGAAATGCAGCAGTCTGTACAGCCAGATATTCAGTGTTAGATAACACACCAGCACTGATGACAGCCCATCTGTGACAGCTCTTCACTAGCAGAGACAAGCTCACATGGTGCTGCTTGGAGTCTTATTTAAACATGTCTAGCACAAACCTGTAAAATTCCTGTACCTAAGGTACAATTCCATTCCACTGACTTATTTTTTTTTTAAACACAGCAAAGATGTTTCATGACAAGGTTATAGGACTTGGGTAGAACCCGCCTATTCCAAAAACAAAACTAAACCATCTTGAAAGCATATTTCAAGCTCACACTGTGCATCTTGAGAAGACAGATCTACTCTAGCGTTTTGCAGTGCTGAGAATGTGCTGGTATTGTAACGTTCATCTGCTATTTTCAAGCTGATGACACAAGATATAAAGCTTCACTAGTCAGCCTTGAATCGGATTGAGGTGGAGATCAACCACCATGAGAACACTGCACCGGTGCCAAGTAAATATAGATGACACACAATTCTTAAGTGTCAAGGAAAGGTGGATTTCAGGTCAACGTGCAAGCTTATTACCAGGAGCATTTATTCTTCCAGTATCCTCAACTCTGAGAAGTCTGCACAAGCCTGGCCAATGCAGGTTCATGAGGTTGCTTGAGAGGGCAGGGTGTGGAAGCAGCAGTGCCCATGCACTGCCTCATGACCAGCACTGTCCTGGCATTGCAAGGTACAGTTTTGTTTCTTACCATACAGTCAAGGGCCAGAGGAGTGGTGGTAAAGGGAGCATGCAACTCCCAGAGGCAGTCACTTTTCTTTCAGTCTCTCAGATACCAGAAACACAAAGGTGACTGGGTTTCCCCCATTGTGAAACCTAGTGTCTTCTCACCATCAGATGGAAGGCTGATTAGAGGGGAGGGTATGTAAGGGAAAGAAAAGAACACTTCTAGGAAAAGGGAGAGAGAGACCAGAAATAGGGAAGAGAGAAGAGAACAGGGAAGTAGCAGCAAAGAGGAAAGCAAACTCAAACACCCGTGAAAGAGAAGATGCTGCTGCTCTTCCATGCTCTGTGCTGTCCAAGAGGAAGTTTAGCAAGTGCTCTAAGGAAACACAGGATCTATGACCCATAAAAAGACAGACCATTACCAAAACTTGCCAGGAAGAGTTAATTATTCCCTCCTTTACTATAAAAAAACCCAAACAAATGTAGATTGTGGTTAAGCCATTTTTGCCAGCACAAGATAATTCATTTATTATTGGGTCTTGCAGATTACTTTCCGTAGCTATCTGATCAAGAAAGCTCCTTCTGCTGCATGGCGTTTATACGCTAAATGTACTGCTTTATCTACTAATTGCCAGCCACAGCTTTTAAAGAGCATTCTGAATTTTAAAGGATGTAAGCAGCTTTGATTAAAAATTTAACATTTTAAATAAAGCCATGCAATCTCATTTACTTCACAAATGCTTCAAAGCAGCAGCAAGTTACCAAGTGAAATTTCAACTGCAGATCAGTACCATCTGGAGAGGAATTAGTTCTACTTTAGCATGCTGTTAAGTTTGGTGATAAGCAACACTGGTTGAAGTTACCATGGCACTACATAAACCACTCAACCTTTCAGTTATATAGACAACCAGGGCAGCTGAACAGCTGAAGCACAGACTGAGCTGACAAGACAGGCAGTCTTAATTAAAGAAACTTCCTGACCCTCCCCCTGCCCCCCCAGGACAATAAAAGAACAATTCCTCCTACCCCTAAATGGAGATTGCTTACAAATCTGCAGATCCACTAAGGAACACGTGGAGGGTGATTGTGGTGTTCAACACTGAAGTCTATGGATTTCAAACCTCTTGAGTTTGGATATCTCCCTGGAAGAACTGTCTTAAGAACCATTCTCACCTAACTTCAAAGGAAGTCTGTGCACTGCTGTCTGTCAGCTGGTGGATCAGAAATCCCACTGCTCCTAGAAGCAGAATCACATGCATGGATCCACAGCCTCCTCACTGGCCACATTTGGTTTACCTTTAGGTCTGTCCTCAACTTAAGTGCATTGCCACAAATGACCCCAACTCCTGCATGAGACACACGCTGCACAGGAAGCTCAGACAACTCCCTGGGCAAAATCTATCGGGTACAAAGCAGTAGGCTTCTGGAAACTGTAGTCTCGCTGGCAGTTATAGGTGGAAAAAACCCACTAAAATCAGAAATTCAAGTTCTCTGGGAATAAATACACTAAGTAAAAGGACCCACCAATGGAAGGTTCCCATGAAAATAAAGCAAGAGAAACCCAAATTACATATGCCAGTGACAGCCACAGGGGCTCCGATTTTTTTAAATTTTATTTAATCAAAGTTAAGACGTGGATAAACATAAATACAGCACAGGTACTTCAGATCATTCTTCATATTTGTGTACAGACAGACTGATGGATGTAATCCCAATGAAACCTGCAGTCAGTGAAGTGCATACAGCCTTCCCCCCACACACACAAAAACAAAACCCAACTTAAAAAAAAACACAACAAAAAACCAAACCCACACAATCTCAGCACGCACTCTCATTACAAATGATTCATACATAAATAGGTAGAGGGTGCAAACAAGCTAATATGCGAACATGTATAACCTCTCGTTAATGGGAAAAAAAGAAGCAGCCATAATGATTAAAATACATTCAGTTACTGATAACTAGTTGTGCCATACAAGGCATTATCGAAAAAAAAAGGAAATTGTGCTGCAGAGAAAAGCTATATACAACAAGAAAATAAACTGCAAAGTTAACGCATGCATGGTTTTTATCCTGGAAAAGCACAGCCCTCCAATATTTTCTCCACATTTGTTATAAAAGCCCTCTGCACTCAACTAAAATTAAAATGATCTTAAAGGATAATACTTGTAAAGTTTACTTAAGTCTTCAGCCACAGAAAACTGCAATGAAAATAAATGTTCAGTCATTTCCAAAACAAAAAAACAAAACCAAAAAAATCTATTCATCTGATGACATGCATGATTAAAGGGTCTAGGCAAGATACACTGCTCTACGTTCCTGATGACTAAGGAAAAAAAGCTCAAGTCAATTTAATCTGCAGATGGTCAGAGGATTTTTGTATTCCAGCAGAAGCAGCAGTTCAGATCTTCTGGATCTTTTCCCCAACAACTACAGGATTCTCTTTTCTGATTTTCTCAGCAGCATCAGCTTTGTAATTGTAAGAGCAACTGTGTACATCTGAATAACGGTGCATACCACAGTAAACGTTTCCACACCGGCATTCAAACCCTGTGGACAGAAATATTAGCTTAGACATTTCAACATTCTTAATTATACTGGTTTGTTTTAAATCCCAAATGTGTTCACTCACTAGCAATAAATCTCAGTCACCAGTGTCACTCAGCCAAAGAGCCTCTGCTGCAGAAAGCATAAGAATCACAAGTAATACATTTTTAAGTGATTACAGCAAGATTTGACTTGACCATTCCTTGCTACCGCATGGTACACTAGAGGAAAACAGCCTAGAGACCTCCTGCTCTTTTTCTTTGCATATGCATCTTCACCCTGCAGAACTCAAGTTTCCTCAGGCCCTTTCACTGAACCACTGCAAAGCTGGTTAGTGAATGGCAGCAAACTATCACCCAATTCCTCAGCTAAGCAGCCTTCCAAAGGAACTATATGGAACTATGAACTTCACTTAAAGACAGGAAGCTGAAAAACAAAACAACAGATGAACAACTGAATGTAGTAAGAGTCAGCTGAAAGCACCTTTGGCCAAGTTTTTTTTCAAATCAGCAACAGCAAGATGACCATGCCCCAGTTTTCCCTTTAGGGGAACTTTTCTAAATGTCCAAAGCCTAAACAAGTCTAAGAACATGGAAATCAGTATTTCTTACCAGTAAGTCCAACCTTCTTCCTGCACATGAAACAACGATTCTTTTTCTGTTTTGGTTTGTCAAGCGACTTGTCTTGTTCTTCAGGTGTAGGCTCTGCATTCTCTGACACTGAAGCTAACATTAAAAAAAGTTAGTAAGAACAATGGAAAAACAAATGTGCATCTCTCTCCCCTTCCTCAGTTTAAGTCATACAATAATCCAAAGCCCACGTTGTAAGTTTAGGTTCTGGGCTTAGCCCTTTTGCTGCAGCTTCCATGTCTGGAGTGTAATGTACTCTTAGTGGTACTGGAACCCCCTCCTTCTAGACCTTCAATGTAACTTAAGGAGAGAATTCACTGCATGCTCTTACACCATTAACAATACAAAAATATCATAAGAATGCAGATTAAGAAAATTAGGTATAAAAGTAGGATTCAGTGCTGTCAGACGTGGGAAGAAAATGCAACACCCAAGTGTTTCCAGCAGTGTTACCAAGCCAGTTCCTAAAATCTGCTTGTAAGAAGCACTGCATGTATTAGGATCAGTTAAGTAAAACTCTCCCTTTCAAATACTGAATCAACATTATTTTTGCTGAAGGCTGCAGTACTGAGGCCACACAAAATGCAGTGTTTCAGAACAATCTCTACCACTGATGCTGCTGCTCTTGCATACCTGTAAAAAGCCTACGGAGGGGCTAGTGACTACCTGGGGTGAGAGATCATTAGCCCAAGATACACAGACTTACAGGGAGGAAGTACACTGTCCTGAAACCCAGAAGGAAGCAGGTAAACACCTCATTTTAATGACACTTTTGCTAATACAACTTAATTTACTTCAATATTCTCATGTCTGAAAGAGACAGGTTACAAGCTGTGGGGGAGAAGATAAACATTGCAAAAAGTGGTAGTATTTGCCTGACCCAGGTAAAAATAGGAACTGGCTGGTTTTCCTCAAGTATTTGCACATTCCTTACATTATGAAACAGAAATAGAAACCAAAAAACCCAACTTTATTTCAAGAAGGGCTAAGAGCCAATCTCCAACAAGCAGCCATTGCTAGATGACAGCAGGACAAGTCTCCGGTGAGTAGGTACACAGAAGCTAGGAATATTTGCAGCAAAGAGGCAAAGAAAGAAAGCAAGCTCCAGCTGGGAGGAGAGTCGATGGAAGCAGAACTAGAACCAGTGCTGTAAAGAAGGGAACACAACAGCAAGCCCAGGCATTTGTCAGGGAAAAGGCTGCAGGCATCTCTGTGCAGCTGGACTTTTGTTAGGCAGAGACTGTCGGATGCAGTTCTGTGCTATTTCTACACCGGTTGACTGCTATTCTGCGTGACAGTTCTGGTGGGGTTTTTCCTGTGCTGCTATTGGTTTTGGTTTTTTTTTTTTATAAAAAGGAAAGGGCACTTTTCATTTTTGTAATGTATCAAAACATTGTAGTCTGTGCCAAGTAACGTCAACAGGTAGCAAAATAACTGATCACCAGCAAAGACTGTCTGAATGGACAGCATATTCCAAAGGTTAACCTTGCAAAGGCAGACCATTACTCATGGTTTATTAAATCCTTTTTAAATCACTATCTATGTTACAAGAAGAGATTTTCTTTGTCCCAAGATTTTAAAGAATTGATAGTTTGCAAAAAAAGCTTCAATGGCTTTAAATGACTGGGAAAGGGCACATTTCTGAGTGGACATGTAATATCCAAAGGTTTTTAAGAACGAAAAGCAGTAAGGATTAAGAGATGTAAGACAAGTATCAAAAGTGGCAAGACTTAGTCAGATAAAGTCTTGCAGTGTTATGCAGAACAGACACTGCAGTGTTCATTAATTCATTAAGAAAGCTTCATGGCATGAATTAGCCTTTAGCAGCTAACATTCTCAAGTTTGCATTTCCTGTTGTAGCAAAATCCAGTTACGTCAATATAAGTTTTTCTAAAAGCCTCTGTAACTTATTAGCCAAATTTAGGAAAAAATGGCACTGTTCCCTGCATAACAAGGCTCCCTAATACATACATATTCTTTGTGCTTATGGCTCTCAAATTAAAAAGGTTTAAAAATATTTAAGAGCTGCTGCTCACTGTAAAACTGAGTGGGAAGATTCTTCTACTGCTGCCACAAGTGACTTTGTATCTACTGTAGTAACCAGAAATTTTAGATATCAGTGTGCTTTTGCATAAAAGCAAGAAATTTGACTCAAAATCCTGTGATAATCATGAATATTCCAACCACTAAATCACCTTTAGATCAGAGGGCCAGGGTTTTGTGCTCAATCTATAAGCTAGCCGTGATGACCACAGTATAAAAAAAAAAGGCAGGTTAAATGGAATATCACCCAATTTGGAGTTTGCAGGAAACATGTTGCAGCCACTCCCAGCTGCTGTACTTTGTCTGGATTCCAGGATGCTGCTGCCTGCTTTGCTTGAACTGACTCTCTCCCTTCCCCCAGCCCCAGCCCTGCCTTTAGCTGGAGAACAGAAGCACCGGCAGCCCCAGTACAAGCTGCCAACTAACCAAAAGGGAATAAAGCACACTCATTTTCTTGGAGCTGACAAGTTGGGCTGGCCACTAGACGCTCCCTGTTTTACAGAGCATGTTCTTAACTGATCAAAACAAGCAGAGCCTGGATTTCCTCCTAAAGGCAGAAGCTTTTGCTACTGTTTTACTCGTGCCAACCCTGCCTGAACTTCAGTGTACTCCGACAGACTGTGAAAACAGCACTTGGAAGATAACGCACGCTCCAGCCCTTGTATCCCTGCAGGCACAACACGGAACTCCGTGCATATGCTGCAAGACTCCTGGCACCTCATCTGTTCTCTCTCCCTACTCTGGATGTTTTCTGTTTGTCACCCCTGAATTACAAGGCAGAGTTCATCAGAGAAAAAAAGCTCCTCCTCATTCCCTCAGGAAGGGCTACATTTAAGTGAAGAAAGAAGAATCCCCACTCCTCCAGAGGAATGAAAAGTGGTTAATCCTAAAGAGAAGATCACTACTTCCTAGCATTTTAAGACTAAACTGAAGTAATTAGCCTAAAATACACACTTTCAGTTGTTAGGAACAGGTAAATTAAGCAAGAGCACACCTAGCTAGTTTTAAATCTCTCTTGTTGACACTTCCTCTCTCCCCGAAGCATTTATTTGGTAAATCAGGATATTCTACATTATTTTCTATACCTGTACCACAACCACACTCCACCTCTGATCCCCTGGTACTGTCACAAAAATCTGATATATCCATCAATTTCTTTCTGGTATTGTCTACTGAGCTAACCTTGATAAGGTTCACTGAAGTTGATGCCATTAGTTCAGCAGCATTCACCTTAGGTCTACATTATCTTCACATAAAATTCTGCAAACTCAATTGTTTCAATACCACATTTTTTAAACTTGGGTCAGCAATGACTGAATTATTAAACTGTTTTGCCTCACTAAAAACCTAGTTGAGCACAAAACCGGGTGACTTTGTTCAGAAGAACAGCCATGTACCTCTTAGCTAGTTACATGAATCTTAAGATTTTTTTTTTTTCAAAATAGTAATCCACACCATAAGACTGATTGCATTTTGCAATGCTAACATAGGGATCGCTCCATTTCACAACAAGTTTGAAAATCAGAGAGGCTGTTTTTGAGCTCAGAAATTTTCAGCCTCAAAGGGATTGAGAGCACACCCATTAATAACAATTTGTACCTTTAGCTCTATATACTCGAGTTGCAAGAGCTCCATAAAGCATGTGGTGGAGCACTCCTGTCTTCCATGAGAAGTTTCACTTACCTTTAAAAACCTCCCTGAAATACAAAGCATGAGTCCTGACCTAGACGGCTTTACACTCACTAATCCCAGGGAAGTGAAGCACCTCTTCTCACGCCTGCAGGTTTGCCAGGAGGCAGCCCTAATAATCCCCTGGCTAACAAACAAGGAATCCCTATTTGCCAATCCCAACAGGGCCATAATGTTGAGCTAAAGGTACAACAGCCCGAGGCAATCTAAAATGAGTTGGAGACACGTTCAGCATAGAAGAAAGCTGCTAGAAAAGCTGGAATGTATCTTAATGAGTGTCATTGTAGGTCACCTTTACCGATAGGTTCACAATACTTAAGAACATTAAAGTAAAAAAATAATTCTGTTAGCCCCTATCTAGCATCTGAGGTTTCTGCAGTGTTCCATACCTGAGAGTATTACCACACAATAAATAAAATCCAGTAAAATCTAGATTAACGCATTCTATAGTTTTCCTCTATTTCTTTTGTAACACATACATCCAATGAAGGCAAATCTGAAGTGCTTCTGGGGATTTTTATCCCTCTGTATAGTTTTAGCTTGTCTGCAAACAGCAAGGACCATGTGCACACAGATCAAGTCACATTTATCCATCTGCTTTAAAATAATAATAGCAATCTAAGAATTACTATTCACTCAATCTTTCATTCACTGCTATTGTAGCCTCGTAATTTTAAACAGAGTTAAGAGAACCTCAGCTAAACACAAGACTAAATTATAGAAGCAGAATAGAACAATTTGCTCCCGAACAGACATTCCAGAGCAAGTCTGTTTAGGTTATTTGTTTTGATTTGTATTTGATTAAAAAACAAAAAAGTGATCAAAGCAGCCATCATTCCCTACATCAACAGAAGTAGCATTATAACCTTTGGTCTGGGATCAACTACCACATTTTAGTCACATTTCTGTGACTTTCCCTTTTACTTTATGCTACATAGCTAGACAATACTAAATAACTTTTCTTCACATTTTTATTACACTGACAGTAGCCTAAGATTCAAATTCTGAATGATGGGGGGAAAAAAACCCACAACTTTATGTTGTGAATTGTGACAACTCAATTAATTCCACTTAGCATTCCTTGTAAGGTGCCTTCTCTCCAAACTTAAACTTCCAAAGCAAAAATACTTGAAAACTGGCAACACTAGATTTTCTGTGGTTTTCAGTTAAGGGATAGCACAGAAGCAACTCCTCACCCTGCCACAGTGAGTTATAAATAGGGATTGTAATTTAGAACTGCAATTACATGGTGTTGGTGTTCTTAGTTTAGAAATCACTGTGATACAAAGAAAAGGACACAGAACACAGCTGAGTAAGCATCTGATATAGGTTGTTCCTTGGAATACACACTGTAAAATGCAAATACACCCCTGAAATCAAAGTTTCTGTTTGAGAAACCTCTTCTTATAGGGAGGAATTAGCTTTAGAGGTAGAAAATCAGAAGCAGCATAAATTTATCCAACTAAGTAAGAAGAGACATTCCTCTGAAAACTTGCTGGGAAAAGTCTTCTCACAGGCTCAAGTCACCTCCCAGTACAAGCACCAAAGACTATTTTAAAATAAAGCACCCACTCCACCCCCCAGTGAAAAGGCAGGAGATGCTGCAAACCTGGAGTTTCAACTTGCAGCTAAGCCAAGCAAGTAACACATGCAGGAGTAAACATGTTTAATAACTGCCATCTCAAAGGCTAGTACAAAATGGCATTAAGACCTTTTCCTTGAGCTGTTTGTGTGAACAAGGAGGTGGCCTTAGCACAGTAGTTAAATGGCGACTCCACAAAAAGGGAGGGCTAAGATTTAGAAAAGTATCTGAAAAGCAGAACTCTGATACCAGAGGTACAACAAAAGAACTTCTATTTAGCATCTTTAAGTGGAATTACATGTTTTAACTGTGGAAAACCCAAAATGACTATGTTTAAACTAGTCTACAGGAACACTACCCACTAAAGCCTTAGCTGTGTCAGCAGAAGGCAGAATGCTTACTGACTTACCTTTAAATACCTTTTGTAATGCCTATGGATTACAAGTCTGACCAAATTTTGTCTGCTATCTAGCATTTTCCTAAGAAATGCTATTAAAAACCTCTACAGTTAAAGCTCTGCAAGCCTGCATATAAAAGGAAAAAAAACAATCCAAACTTTTACATTGTTCTAGCAGTAAGGATTTTAGGCCAATACAGTTAAAAAAATAAGTTGCCCACTCAGCCAGTTTCCTTCAAGCAACCAGAGTTTGTGGTTTGGTAGTTTTATATTTGATAAAGTGAATTTCAGTGGGTCAAAATATTATAACACTACAGTTCATAGGTGGAAGGTTCTTTTATTGGTGTTTCATGTTTATGTAAGGTACTAACACTGTTCTTACAGCTACGTCATCACATGCTCTATCACAAATGCTCATATACCTCTGTGACATTTGCTGTAACAGATAATGCAAAAAACTCTTATACATAATAGCTGTGGCATAAAGACAGAACAGTAGATTGACAGGCACTTCCAACCCCAATTAACACTCTTGTTATGGCAAATACTGAAGTTGCCAGTAAACATAAGTTTTCAGTTTGAGACCTGCCTTTTAAAAAAAGAAAGTTTATCCTTATTTTGCCTTCTGATTTCACAGGATGTTTGGGTTTCAGAATAAGCCCTCTCTTGAACAGGAGTATATTAAGAACAGTCAAAGCTTAATAAACATTGTTCTTAAGTTGTCTCTAAAATCTAGGCACCAACCTTGCAATTCTTCTGTCTCGGGTACTGTTTTGTCCACAGCTGTACTATCCGGTTGGGATGATGCTACAGATTCTGTTAAAAGTGACTGACTTGACACAGGGCTGGGGAGGGCAAAAAAAAGTTACGATTTTTATGAGTCACCTCCACGTTCTATGGTGCATTCCTGAAAGAAATACATTTAGAGTACACACTGATGAAAGAGCATGCCAAAACATTGAACTCTGAGGTTGTTTCTGTAGTCATCTAAAAAAAGTCCCACAGCATCTAAGGATACTGGATAATGAAAGAGTTTAACATTTTTGGATTTATATTGAATGCAATAAACCAGTTCAACTCTAAAAAGGGAAAAAAAAGTTTTGATCATTTTGGCATACCATTCTTCTACACAAAAATCCCCAACAACGCCACATTCGTTATGCAAGGATTTTTATAACGTAAGTCAGCAAGATAATTGTAGAGAAACCATTCTTGGTGTTCTACTGATACGAACAAGAAAATTGCAGCATGTCAATGTTTCCAGTAATAAAGCATCTGCAGCTGTACACAGAGCCTCTTAGATTTTCACAGCACAAACTGACGCCACCAAACTTCCCAACCCTGTCACCCATACTGCTGAAGTCACAGCAACTCCCAGGTGAATACACGGGACAGTTGTGGGAGAGATTTGATATTAGCAACTGCTCACAGCCAAACTGCTTATCCAGTAGCTCTACTGTGGAACAAGAAAGAGCTGAAGTCCCAAGCGAAAGGTAGCATTGTGACACTTGCTCAATTTCTTTATCTCCTTCCACTTCGTTATTTGCTCTGAATCCAAGCAATTGGATTATGCAGCATCCCATAAACCCCCAAAGCCCTACCAGTAATCCATGACACAACCAGGACATTGGAGTCGCAATTTTAATTGCCAACTGCATATATGTCTTGAACTGCAGGCTTGGTCACCTACAAAAGGGCATTGCCAATTTCCTAGATGTTTCCTTGGAGTATCATTACCAGAGACTGAAGTTGAATTCCTGCTTTTATTTTTGAAAAAAAGAACAAGTGACAATGATTACTTGAAGTGCAAGTCTAAAAGCAACCATCCACTCATTTCTCCTGTATCTGGTAATCAAGCTAGTGATCAAGTAGATACTTTTTTTCTTCTCTTTCATGGTATTATAAAGGTTGTGTGGGGAAAACACACCCAAGGCACTGTAATCAGTTCGCCTCTGTACAATGACTGGATTATTTTTATTTATTTTAACATGTACTGAAAGAGTTGTATCAGGGCAAGGTATCTATTTTCTACCCCAATTGGAAATCCCAGAATGAAAAGACCAAATATAGCATGAAGCATGCACCCAGCTCTCAGTTCATATGCAGGATGCAAGCATGAGGTAACACCTCCTATAAAAAGCTATGTGCTTTCTGCTCCAATCTGAACAGAATCAGACAACATTAACTGAATTAAAATCACCCTCCAGCCTGTGTTTTACTACATTCTGATTTTTTAGGGAAAGCCAGAATGAATTAGTACTGCAAGCTAACTTCCATAGTATATCACAGTACCATTTTTCAATCACTATTCCCAAAGCATTTAAGCCACTGCTGGTTGTGTCATTCTAAACTGAATGATAGGCACTAAATAAAAACAAATATTTAGCTTTTACAAATGGAGAGTACTTAGTGAATCTGAGTAATTTACAAGAGGCCATAATGTCTCCTTGAAAAATACTGTTGGAAAGTACTTGTTTAATAAGGAATCAGATCAGTAGCACAACTTGTACTAAGACTGAGACATCTTTCTTCTGTTCTAGTACACTCCACTTTTCACAACAACACATTATCATGCATTTACTTATCAGAGCTCCAGTAAACAGCTTTTTGCCATTTTACAAAATCCTCCTCTTTTTAAGATGTCAAGATCTCTCCTTTGGTAAATGCAAGTTGTGGATTCAGAAGACTAGCCAGAAGAATCCCTGTAGAACAGCAAGAAGCTGGCAATGCTCCTATGTGGGGCTAAATTCTAAAGACAAATTTGCATTTGAATGCAAAACATAGCTAACAGATCAGCTACTATTGACTGTGCCATCCAGTGCTTTGAAATTAGCAGTTAGATCTTACCAGTCTTCCTAATCCAGGTCGTAGCATTTAATTATGTGGTATCAGTACCCTTCATTTAATCATCTTGATACAGGTTTTTATGTAGAAAACCCACAGAACAACAGACAAACACCTTACCTTGGCTGCATAGATGGAGTCGATGTAGAATCTAAAGTTGACTGAGTTTCCTGGGCACTGCCTTCTGTGCACTGAACTGGTAAGGATTCAGTTATACTAGTGACAGAAGTTGCTGGAAGGAAGACACTAATGTAAAATGTGTTACACTACTTCCTGGGATTACAGGAGTTATACAATGCAATTATTCTTCGACCCTCCTGACACCAGCCAGGAAAGTAATTCAATCCCAGCCTATATCATAATGAAACAATTTTACACAAAGTAATTACGTTTGGCCATATTTTGATTGTGTTCCAGCCCCAGGCCCCCAGAAATGACACAGTGCAAAATTCTGAAGCTGGAGATTCAAGGTAGTTACTATTTTCTGCTAATTAAAGCATCTACAAACAGCTCTCTCAATAGAAACTGCAGCATTCTGGCATAAGCTTGTTGTGGTAATTTTTTGTTTAAAAAAAACCCAAGACAGATCTGTGAGAAACAATAGTGAAGCATCCTAAAGCCAGTTTAGGTTCCATTTTGAAGCTGTAGAACCTACATCTCCAGATTTAAGTGGAAGCTATTGCTTCCATTTTAAAAGCCAAGTTTTCTGTTTAAATGGAGGGAAGTCTTCAAGAGTGCACCATGAGATTCCTTGCTGTCTGTACTCAGCCCAGCCAGAAGAGACATTTCAGAAGCTCCAGGGAAGCACTTCTAACCCTCCTTGGCCCAGCAAAGCATGCTGAAATTGAAAGCACTGGGGTGAACATAGCAGAGAAAGGGTTCCTCTTTCTGAGGACACTACCATTAATTTAAAAGGGGAAAAGCCCTCTAGCTTCTTCTAAGGAGTGAATGTAGGAAGACAGCACTCATTTCAAAGGAAGATCCGCTTTGCGGGAAAGACCACACACAACACATGGGGCACTGAGCCACAAAGACAAAGCAGTATCTACCTGAAGAAAGAAACTACTCTTAAAAAGTGTCTACGGGCTAATCCTTTAGTATCAGCCTGCAGAAATTAAATACTTGTACTTTAAATGCTTTTCAAACACATTCCCCACACTAAATGCTATCTCTGCTGTCAGTAATTTCAGGAAAAGTATGTTGGCATAGTATTCTTTTTTCTACATTTTTAGATCTTCAAATTGGAAACAGATTAATACAAAAGGTATTAGCAAGAGTCTACTTCTGAACACATTAATCACAGCACAATTATATTACAAGCACTTCATCCAAATTCATTCCATAAGGTAAGATACTTGAATAAAATGTTTTGCACTAATGCTCCTACTCTTAGTATTTGGACATGATCAGGAAGCAAGTTGCTGCTTACTGTGTCACTCTGAGCTGTTCAGACGTACGTTTGGGTTACTTACCAGGAGGGCTAATTCTACCATTACTGTTCTGCCTTTGAAGGTGTTCTTTGTAGCACACTGAACACATGCCATTTGTACGAGGATTCCCATAAAATCCGCAACCAGTGGAACAAAGCATAGGCACTTGGCTACGGTTAGTTTCTTGAGCCATCTTCCCTTCTTCTAGAAACCTGCAATTGATAAATACAAGTCAGTACTTAGAGGCCTGAGAAAACCCTCCTCTGACATTTGAAATCCTGGAGTTTCCTATAGCTCAGCAAAAAGATATTCCAGAAGAGATGCCTTGCGGGTAACAATGTCCTTTCCTAAGAAGTCTGCAGTCTGCCCTATGACACAAACACAGTCATATGTATGCTTTACATGACCCATATGTACAGACCCTTCCAGCCCTACCATTTTATGGTCAATATATAGCCTGTGAAGAAAAGCTCTTAGAAAGTATGGGAAGCATTACTGCTTCTAGCAGTAGATTAGAGGGAGATAGGAAAGGGGAACACCTATGCTGAACTCTTCTTGAAACCTGAACATCTGATGCTGTGAATGAGGACTATAAAATGAAACAACAAGCATGGTAACAAATGCTTACTTACTGCATAATAATTATAATTAAACAACAGTCACATGAATTGCAAGTTACTGTTTAGTCACCAAGTCAAGTAGTTGTGTTGTACTTCACTAACCACAAAGCCTTTATTATGACTTTTTTCACATGCAAAAAGAAAAATCATCGTTTCAGTCAAAAAAATTTTAGACTAGGTACACATACCTCCTATATCTCAATTGTGTGAAAAGATACTAAGAATGAGAAATAAGAGAAATACCAAGTCAACTCATACAACATCCTTAGATTTAGTTTTCATAAACACCGTACAAATTGAACTTTGTCCATTGTTTGTAAGCCTCCTTAAGACAAGAAAATTACAACAGCCTCCTGTTGTCAAATGGTCTAACTTGTGAATCAGTTACTGACATCTGTCACTTTGGTGATATAAAATGAATTCTCCGGGTTTTGGCCACTTACATATTCTTGCCCTTTTTGGTATCAATTTTGAAAGGAAAATCCACCCACAAAACTCTCATTAAGAAATTAAGCATCTCAAGGTACCAGTCGTTTCATTTAAGATCAATTTAGGTCCAACATGATTTGTCTCCTGATTAGAAACTAGGCTGAAATAAAAATAATTTTAATTCTTGCAAGTCAAACCAAAGATAAGCAATATTAATGAAAAAATCTAACCCCCAAAATATCAATCTTTCAAGTAAGATCAGCATATATTTCTAAAGCAAAGCAAATCCAGAGGGGAAGTGGTTTCAAGATATCTGAATACTTCATCAATTGCCAAGTTATAAAACTAGATTAAACCACAGTAAGAAGTACATGAGGGTAAAAAAGATTTCCTTTTATGTAAGATGTATTTGAAGCCAAACACAAACAAGTTTCCCATTATTTTGTTTGTAGACAATATCATCCTCTCTCACACCCGCATTTGTTGCATTTGGGGTTTATTTTCCCAAAGCATATGAAATTGATACCTCAGAAGCCAACCTCTGGGTTGCAAAGCTAACGGCAACACAGAAATGACAGTCTAGTCTTCTGTTCACAGCAATAAGGCACTCTAAGGATATGAGGAAGTATTCAAGATATAATACAAGGAAGATGTATGGGCAGGAAGACAAAAATAATCTCTGATGGTATCTTACTCAGCTCCAACATGCAATTAAGCTTATTTCAGCTGTTTGACTGCACTCCCCCACCCCAAACCAGAAGCATTTGCTTTCAACATACAAAGCCCCCATTGACCTCAAATGACAGCTAAACTTGATTTTGCTGAAGTACTGTACTTGTAGCTGAAAGAGCACTTTCATTCCTGCCTTTCTCCAGACAGCCCTTTAAAATGAAACTGCAAGTAGCACATGTGGGAATTCAGTTCTTATGCTGGGCCCAACATTCAGTGAAGCCACTTCAGGAGCATAAATCAACAGGAGTTATCTGTGCTTTGGTAATCCAAACTAATTTAAAGATTAAGTCCTATGCAAGTCACTCTTAAAGAGTTTAAGATTGAAAAACTAATTAAAGAAAACCACACCTTGGACAGAATATTTCAAGGACTAACAGAGATCCAATGTCTCAAAACAAGCATTAATCCTTTTAATTTTAGATAGCAGCATATTAGAAGAACCCTACCACACTGTCAAAATTTACTGTCAATAGCTAGCTTCAAACAGCACACAGGTTCCCAATAACAGCACCAGTTACTGATAATTTTTCTTACTCCCCAGCACAACCGTTGCTGAAGGGACCAGGTGCTAATGCAATCCCAAGATAATTTCTAACATGGACATTAAAAAAAGTCTGCTCCAATCCAATAAACACATTGTGAAAGTTGCACAAAGATGCGCAGAAGAAAAACAAGAAAAGCTGGACTGAGTTCCAGCTAAGCCAGTTCCCAAGTTCATTAACCTGTGGATGCTGCCACCAGCTAGAGCACAAGCCACTGGCATGAGGCTCCAGAACACTTATATCTCCAAGGGGAAGTGCCAGGGATTCTTCTGAAGAGTTTTAATAAAAGCCACAGGAAGCGGAAGATCCTTCAATGGTTGCTAATATTTGGGGAATAAAATGAAGAGATAGGATCAAACTGATACAGTGTTATGAAGTCAAATGAGAAAAGCTGAAGCAACTGCATAGCTCGTTCCTACATTCAGCACAGCAGCACCCCCTTATAATAGCCCACAGCAGCTCCAGTGCTCAGCTGGACACCCACCCCATTAGTTCCTTAAGCTACCAAAAAACCCACCACAAAAAAAGAGCCATCACCACTATAGAAAGTTTTCTGACAGTTCAGTGAGCTCCATCAGTTCACACAAAAACAAACAAAAAGAAAAAACAACAGCAACAATAAAACTCACAAGGGAAAAAACTCTGGAACTGATGCGAGGGATGACATATGACCAGGAGAGACAACACACATTTTAGCAGCCTGTAAGCTGCTGAGATGGCTGAACTGATCTATCGGAACCCTAAAGCCACAGAATGCCAAACCAGAATAAGCCCTTGCTCCCCAGCTTCTCACTCCCTCTTCTATGCTGTTACCTTCCTCTCAGTGCTCACATGGACAGAGATGAATTAAGAAAGTAATCAAATTTAGAAAACCAACCATTCCAGCTTTTGCCAATTAGTTTTAACAGACTGGGTCCTGAGCTTGTGCTTGTCACATGTGCTGTCTGTGTATGAGAGGGTCTAGCTGAAGACACATGTAGAATCGCTTGCTTCAGCAGCAAAGCAGGCTTAAAGCATTAAGAGAATCACTAGCCAAAACCAGGCACTGAAAATATAAGTGAATAGAGATCCAACTGCTGGTGGTTCCTGCCACTGCACCTCAGACATGTCTCTCCTGCACACATCCAGTACTGCACAAGGGCAAGGGCCAAGATAAGACAGCACCGTGCCTCAGGGACTTCTCTTCCTCACCACTCAGGCAGGAGTCAAACAGCCGCAAGCAGAGCAGCCAGACTCTGTTCCTATCTCAGCAAATGTGAACAGCAAGAGATCACTGAACAGATGTTTTGGGGGGAGGGAAGACCTCCCCTCACCCCAGTTCTTGGCTCAGCTTCAGATGATTTGTTTCAAACTGTGTGTAATTCCTCATGCAGGAAGATGCAGAGCATTGCTGAGTCCAGGCACGACGTAAGGCAATAACGGTGGGCTGTCACTGAAATTGCAGCCTTGGGAGCACTGTGATAACGGGTGAGCCTGCTCCCCCAGCCCCTGCTGCACACCCCCACCCCTTCCTCAAGTCAGATCAGTTATCCATCTGATTAAAAAACCCAAAATCAACCAACCAAAACAAACAAAAAACCTAACAAAAAAACCCACAAAACAAACGAAAAAGCAAGCAAACAAACAAAAAATAGCAACACACAAACAAAAATCCCCAGGAATATTTGGTCTGGTGGACTGGAGAGCTTGCTGATCTGACAGAAGATCAGCTCTAGAGAACTGGCATACAAGGCAGAGGAAATTACAAGGCTAAAAATACAACAACCCTGTTTAGGAGCAGCTAGCCCTTGCTGAGCATCAAGCCTACTGTAAGATCTATCCCAAGGGCATAACCCTATCTGCCGTTTCAAAACTGGTCTCCTAGCTTGGTCACAGTACAAAACTTGAGGCAACTTCATAGCTGAAGTGACAACAAGGTCTTGGGATCATTGTGACTACACGTATGTCCCACTTGGTTTGAGGTATCACAAATGTAGAGCTTGTAAAGCTGTTGGAAATAGTTCTGGGCTCTGCCCCTTCCCCACCCACCCCCACAAGGTGTGCTTGCACAAAACTGATAGGATCATCCTGCTACTCTCAGTGCAGAATTGATTAATCTTAAACAACCAAACTCTTTACAATATTTAAGCATGTTCCCTGCTTTGCTTTACAGTACTGCTGTAAAACCAGTTGTACAAGCACTAATGAGAAGGAAACATACTGGAGGGAAGGGCAAGAGCATTAAACAACTCCCCTTGACCCCATAACCTCCACTTCATTGAAGATTATGGAACAAACAGCTTATTTTTCGTAGCTAAAAGCTACTAAGCTTAAGCCAAAAATTACACCTGATAACTTTCTTCTCAAAAATATTTATTGCCACTAGAAGTACAGCAGCATACAGCTCTGCAGGCTAAGTTCCTTTTCTACAGGTTTGGTGCTTGAAGTCTACACATCAACAGACAACTTCATGCATCTGTAACACCTGCTTCCTACTGCTGCTACAGGTCCTGTCATTTCCCCCTCAACAGTACACAGCCTCAGAGAGTAAGTTATTCTCCATACCAAGCAAAAAGCACAGTAAATCACATAAAGGACAGGCCCAATTATAAAATATATAGAGCTGAAGCTGCAGAAACACTAAAGCAGGTTAAGTCTTTTGGACAGCAGGTACTCTGGGAAAAGAGCTGCCTCTTTCAATACTCTGCAAAGCAAGTTACAAAATATTTGTATCTCTTCCCCACAGACCAGGCACCATGATACTAGTCTGGGATTGGTTTTGTTTTGGTTTTTTTGGGGGGTGTGTGGTTTTGTTTGTGTTGGTTGGTGTGGTGTCATGTTTGTGTCATCGTCCCCCCCCTTTTTCCTTTCAATTAAAATGTTTATATACTACTTGTTTCAAAGAACTGATACTCTAGCTTTACAGGCTTCAAATGTTAATCAGTAAGATCAGAGAGAGCAGCATTTAGCAGGATTAAACACACAAGGTTTAGGAATAATCCCCCCCCCCCCCCCCCCCCCCCCCCCCCCCCCCACCCCCCACCCACCCACCCCCCCCCCCACCCA
>JANIJG010003936.1:0-12017 GCA_024611175.1 Megaceryle torquata | reverse complement strand
AACAGGCTGCTAACTTCAGACAGTGCAGTTAGAAGAACTGAGCTGAAAAGTAAAATCACTGAACAGAATTAGTTCTGGTTTCACTCAAACCAGGACAGGTGCATAAGCCAAAGACTGCAGGAATCCTCAAGTTGCTCTCCATATTTCTACACAGTCCTATAAATTTAGAGTTTACTTGAAACCTGTCAGATTACAGAAATGCCTCCTTTTAAAATGCTCTATAAAAGATAAGAAAGCTACTCTGAAGCAGACAAGACAAGGCTACATTCTGCTTTCTCTGGCATCACATACTGAAGTCAGCCATTTCAGCAGTCAGAGGTTGTGTAAAATTAGAATGAGGAGATTCTAAAATTCTCCACTTTCCCTTAAGATACCAGACCAAAGTTTAAGGGATGCAAAAGGAGGGCAACTCCATAAACTATCTTTCATGCTGTATTTTAAAATAGGTTTGGATTTACAAACTGGTGAAAAATAATCCCTAAGAAGGATTCAAACACTTACAAGATTACCCCTGTAATTACCGAAAGAATAGATACAGATTCAGTAATCGCTTCTTTTGAGCTTCAGTGAATAAGTAATATTCTCTCAGTACAGCATAAGTTTCACTTATTTTAAGCATACCAAACCTAGAAGAGATAAAAGCCGCTTTAACACAAGTTCCCAAAATAGAGAGCTTCTTGTTAACAAAACACCTGTTGCTGAGAACTGACAAAGTAAGCACAAAACACATTATCATTTGTTTTTGTAAACAGCACTATGTAGAATTTTAATTAGCTTATAATGCTACAGTTCTATGTGGGCCTAATGCTAAGGGAGGTCCTGCTCTAATATCAAGGTTCCTAGCTGTTAATAAATAAAACAATCATCACCATCATAATTTCTGGCTAAGGCATCTTGAATTTAACTTAACTTCCAAGAACACTGTGATTATCATGCATGGTGTGTTGTTCTATTTAGAATTATACACTATGTCTAATTTCAGTGTTCAAAATTATACAATACCCTTACTGTGGTTTGATGGGGATCTCAACCTAAAGCCTCACCAAACCAAGAGGGTATTTAAGGACAAGCTTTCAGCAGAAGAGGTATGAGCATGATATTCCTTGTGGCAAAGCTGCATTCCTCAACCTTTGCAATGTGCTTGCATTTTAGCCAAGGAACTCAAAGGTGCTACTCTTTTTTTTTTTTAACCCTAATGCTATTCTAGGGGGGGTTGTTGGGTTTTTTCCCCTCTATTTCAATCACTGAGGAAGCCACATTTCATGATCCCAAACAAGTTACTGAATGTCTAAATACTAAAAGCTATCACCTGTACAAAGCATAGGAAATTACACAGTCAATCAACAGCCACCATGCTGATATTTACCTATCACTTCAATAAATTGTCAAGTTTTACTGAAAATACAAATAAACCAACTGGTCACACTATGAAGCTTTGCATCTTCCCTTAGTTTCCTCTCAACTGTCTAAAACATCCAAGTACAACCGAAATACTTGTATCCAGTATGTATTTACATGCCAACTAGTGCAATGGTTTTGTGCTAGAGATAGTCTGAGGCTTCAATTACTTCTGTCAGTGTTGCAGTCCAGTTGGAACCTGGCCCTATCTTGAGGACTTCATTCTTCAAAAGCCTGGACCAGTTCCTGTACCTGGTTTATTGTGCAGCTCCACAGCTCTGCATCAGGAAGGTCAAGATTAATAGTGTGCTGCAAGAGGAAGGTGAAACTACCTAGTTAGGATCAGAACTGAAGTTGAAGATATAGCCTCACTCAGTGTAAGCCAAGGAAAAATGCACAATATCACTAAGAGCTTAGAGTGAAAATTAAGGAAGAGTTGCCTTGTGTCAGCCCTTAACTATCAAAGAGTGTCAGATAAGGGGCTAAGGAATGATCAGAAGTTTGCAGGGAGACTGTCTCCTTTCTGTAGATTTGCAAAACTACACCATTTGCTCAGATAGACAATTACAGCTTTTAGGCTTCTCCTAAAGAGCATCAGAAAAAAACTGATTGAGGACAACTGTCTTTTTTTTTTTACACTACCATCCCAGATGAGAAAAAATCCTTCTTTCCTAAACCCATACAGAATAGACTGCACATATTTCAATTTCTCACCTGACAAAAAGCCAGAGCTGACAGCTTTCCAGAAGTCTGCATTGCAACACTGTACTTTAATTACCAGGGCATCCTTTTTACTTGCTAATGCACCAGGTAAAACTCTGAACTGCTACTTTGTGAACTGATAACCAAGTTTGCTTTTCATTCTGTTTTCAGACGAGATTCAGCCATGAGCCTGCATTTCTAGTACAATGTCTCCCCAACTTACTGTCCAGAACACTTAGATCAGCAAGTTAAGAGCACAATGGCCTACAAATAGCATGGCTGGATGCCACTGTCTCCCCATTTATTATGATTGTACCTTTGTACAGAGTTCTTTCTACAATTCTACATAGAAAAATACAGCCATAAATGCCTTTAAGGGAGGGACTTGTATCCAAAAGGGCCAAGCTGTTAAGTGGTGCCATGGGATTCCTTCTTTTTCCTCAAGCCACATAAAAAATTGCAATTTTAGAAGCATTTTGAACAATAAGTGCATCTGACTTCTCTTTTTATCCTCTTGCCATAGTGATTATATTCTGCCAGAGAACAGATAGACACATGACAAGAGTAACAGCACTTTGTAGAGAAAGGAAAATCCATGACATAAAGGAAAACTAGACAAACATAGAAAATGCAAGCCAGACCTCTCTTCAATTATTTCCCTCAGCGTATTAAAGCCCATGCCACACTTCATCATGAATGAAGAGGGAACAAAATCTGCTCATAAGATACTGAATCTCAACTGTCAGCAAGGTGTGGCTTTCTACCACAACTCTAATTCTCTTCCATTCACAAACATTGGCCAACAAAGCTTCTATCAGGAAATAATAAAGAGCACAATATGCTCCCTTTTATTATGGTATAAGGTCAGAAACAAGAGGGAGATCAAGACCAATGTCCTTCAGCTTGGCCTGAAGATGCATTCACGGGCACAGCAGCCTCAGCTGCTGTAGTACACTAGGCTATTTCCACAAGTACCACATCCTTACTAGGGCTTGAAAATCAAAAGCCCAATGCCCCAGCACTGTCTCCCAGGAGCCTCTTCCACATCACACTCCCTTTGTGAGGACAAAAAACCTCACACTAGTGTTGAAAAGTATTTTTATCCTTTATATTAGAAATCACTAATTTTAATCCATAACCCTGGGTTTCAAGAGAGGACTCTCATTTTAACAGCTAACTTGATGCTGCTTAAGCAAAGCCAGCAACACTACATTGTGTATTTTACAGTGTATATGCCCCCCGTGTAAATTCACCAGAAATAGCTATCAGGCTGTAACAAAGAAGTTTCAATAAATTCTTCATGTCAGGCCTTGACAGTCTGAGAAATTAAGGTGTCAGAGCTGCAGCAAGGACAGAGATATTCCTCAAGAAAGCAGACTGATATTTCAAGCATTTTGATTGTGCAGAAGGGGATGTGAGCTAAGAGATAGAAGCATAAGTAGATGGCAACTAATCAGGGATTTACTTCTATACAGAATGACTAGGTATATACTTAAGACCATGGGTCACAGTCACATTATGACTTTGCAGAATAACAAGATAATTCTTGCAGTGAGAGACTATAGGCAACCAAGTTACAGAAAAGCAAATGCAGGACGACAACACAATCAACTAAGTAACCAGAGTGTGAAATTAGATGATTTTTTTTTTTGGTGGTTGTTTTAAAAAAAATTTAAGCCAGTCAATTACTCCACTGCTATGAGCAGGAGTTTTAAATCATAATCAAAGAACTAAGGCCAGTTTGACTACCCTTGTTAGGAAGGCAAAAAAAATTTAATGTTCAGCTGCCAGGCCAGTCCACAACAAATCAAATACTCCCTGATTTCAGCACCAGTCTCAGCCCTTGCATGTTTTGTCACACTCAGCTGACAATTTGTTTGTTATGTAACTAATAATACACTTACCTTGACCTATTGTTACTAATGCTGTCTTCCTTCTCTCCCAGGAATCTTTAAACAAACCCCATAAAAATACACAGATATTCAAAACAATCCTCTTTAGCAATCCAAAAGTCTCTTCCCTAAAAAGTGTTCCAGGTAAATCCTTCCATATTGCACATGTTTAGGGTTTTTTCATGGGTGGTTTTTTTTTGTTTTCTTTTGCAAGTTAGTTATCAAGTGGTTTTGGTATCATTAAACACACACACAAAATTACTTTCCTATTTATTTTCTAGTTTCTTTTCACCTGGACAATACTATTTCTTTGAGAACTAATTCTAATTAATACCTACAAAATCACTTCATTCAAGGACTTAATACCAATATCCAGCAGTACGTCATACGAGCATGATATTTGGATAGTGTAATCCCAACATAAGTCTGGTGAAGTTCATTTGGAAAACTCTCCTGTATCAGCAACAAAAACTACCTTGTAAGCTTCTTACTTGATTCTGAAGGAACTAGGCAGGAAAAGCAATCTCCAAACGTTTCAGTTTAGCACAAACACAGACACTTCTTTTGCCCCTAGCTTGGTAACAGTGCAGATTCCAAAGCACAGTTCCAACTGTGTGGCACAAAGCATTCTGCTACAAGGTAATGTTACATTGCATTAAGGCCTTGATTCTAGATCTGATTTTAGAAAGATGCCTGGCATTATACAAGGGTCGGTAAAGAAAGTGTTATCCTTTGCAGTCTTGTATCTCCTCTGTCATCCCATCCTCAATAGCAACTCATTAAATGTTTCCTTCTGACAACCTAACTCAGCTTTTTGTATAAAAAACCATTACTGTGTCCACTTTAGGTATAGAAATTTGGGGTTTTTTTCCCCCCCACAGAATCAGTGCTTCTCTCATCTCACACCTCCACATATAATTTAAAGCCTTAAATGGAAAATACCTGCCTTCCATATTCTGCTCATCAACCCAATTCTACTCAATGGCACACACACAAAAAACAGTCTCGTCTTCTGCCTTGTCCAAGCTAATGGTGAAGACTTCAATCCTTGATTAAAAAAACCCACATCCAATACAAACCTGAAAGCACCTCCCTTCTGTCCTCAAAAAACCACTGCTATTAAACTCCCACTCCAGTTTGATTTTAAGTTTGTATTTGTTTCCCTAATCCTTCACATCGATAAAAATGCATTAGCATCATGAATCACAGGCCACACCAGTGCAGTGTTGTTCTAAACCCTGGGCTAGTTAAACCGTTCAGGTGGCTGCCAGGGCCTGCCAAGTGAGCCACACTGTTTATAGTTTAGTTCTCTAGATAGGGGATTATTACATTTCAGACTGACAAATACCATATCCTGAAGGTTAGAGCCCTGTGATACAAATATATCCTGACAGGGCGGAATGGCTGAGCAGGAACGGTCTTCAGTGAAGAGACAGTTTTGGCTTCTGCAAGACTGCCGAACCATTAAGTTAAAGGAAGAGATGCAAGTTTTATTAAACTGCTGGTTAAAAATGAGCTATTTTTAGGAAATACTCAAATGCAAGTGTTCATTTGTTTAAGTAATACTCAAAAGATTGTCTTAAGTTGATGTAAAGGAAGCAGAAGATGGACCAAGTTAGGATTTAACTAAATTTATCTCTTAATGCGTAATTTAATAGCCAAAGTTACTTTTCAAATAAAAACCCCTCAGTTTGTCAACAACTGGAGAATGAGCAAGAAAACACAACCTGAATAAGAAACAATTTTTGCATTGTCAAGGCTTTGTTTTCACTAATCTCTATTTAGCTCAAAAGCCCTATAAACACAGTTGGAGAAGGGATCTGTTAAAAATATATCACCCCACCCCTTCAATTAAGGGCTGAGAAGCTTATGACACATCTGAGACCTCCAACAAGAACAGGGAAGATGGACTTAGTGTTCCTGATATTTCTAAAGCTTAAAAAAAAGGTTTAAAAGTCCCAAATGTTACATGCCTCTGTTGAATGGATTTTAAAGCAAGAACCGACGCAAGCTACTTTTTATTCTTTTGTAGGTCATGTGTAATTAACTGCTTATTTTCACAAAACCTTATTACAGCATAAACATCACTGGCCAGATCATCTGCCCCACCCAGACTGAGCTCTGCACCACAGGAGGCCATCTCGGTGAGAAGTGCTTGTATCTGCGTGAGAGGGCCGTCCCTCCAGCGCCAATCTTCCCTGCACCAGCCTGGCTGGAGTGATCAACAGCCCCCGAGCTCACCCCTTCACCACGGCTTTCCCAGAAACTGCAAGCCAACTAGTGAACAGGCCTCACTCCACCTCAAAAGTACGGGCAGATGTCCCTTTGTGGATATAGCTGAAACTCTCCAAGAGGACATTATTCTCTCCCCCACTCCCTTCTGCCCGGGGCACACAGCTATTAGCAGAAGTGATCGCTAAACCACTTGCAAAACAGAGGGAGGAAGAGGAGGGGAAAGAGCCAGTTGGGTTGGCTGGAGCCACTAATTTAAAACAATTTAAGCTAGGCCAGATGACTTTGCCTCCAGTGCCCACACGACCCACTCTGCTGGCAGAGGGGCAGGAGGCCCCTGCACATAGCAGAGGGTACACAAGCAGGGATCCAAAGCTCACGTCACTGCTTGCAGGATGGACATGTGCCCTCCTTAAAGCTCCAGGCATGTTTTACAAAGACCATCCTATACGAGACACGCAGTCTTCTCTAAGTAGCATTAAACAGAGTGCAGGGTTACCATCCCAGAGCTTGGTGGGCCACCCACTTCATTACACTGGGAAGCACCCACTTCATTACACTGGGAAGCGGCACCAGCAGTCAGCTGGTGGACTGGAGAACACAGATCCCCTTTACTTCAAATATAGGGGATAAAATGTGCTCCTGAATTTTGTACACAGGTTTACAATCACTTTTAAGAATCTCTTATTCACATCAGAGATGCATGTTCCATCTTGGCACAAGAAGCAGACACATAAATCCCACAGCACACAACACATTCACAGTGTTTAGGACGCACAGATGGAGCATGTGCAGGAGAAGGTTTCATGAAGAATATATGCTAGAACAACCAATCGTCATGCAGGGACAACACGGGTCCTGCCAGCGATGGCTTTGAATGCAGGCAAGAAACATTTGCTGGAGCCTGAATACAGAAGTTGTACAGCTGTGCCAGCAAAGTGGTATGTTTATCCTTTAGGGCAGATTTGCTTTCTACAAACAGCCTGCATTAGAACTGTATACATGTGGCGAGAGAGTTGAGCATTTCACTTGTGTTGAATAAATCAGGAAAATTGGTCCCAGATACTACATCTTTCTTAACAAAGTTGAGGGGCAGGGAAGACTTGAATGGCTACTCAGTCATCAAGCAATATGAACCAAGTTGCCTCATGTATTCAGCTTTTTTTCCTGTTTAAGCAAAACCAGCTTTTGGCTAAGTGTTGTATTTAATAGCACACAAATATTTAAGTTTCCTTCCTTTTAAGGAAGTCCAATACACATACTTCTAAATTCACAGAAATTATAAACTACTATTCTTTTTGCCCTCACCTCAGACAGCTGATCTAGCCACTCAGTCTAGGCCTAGCATCACTTGTAAATTAAGAGATTAATCAAAATCCAGGTATTTAAACACTTACATATCCCAGTCTTAAATATCTTCCCTGATACAGGAGATCCAGCCCACCTCTCAGCTAAAGATCATGTATAGTCACTACTCATTCTAAAGTGGTATTTCCAGGGTTTAAATACAATCTAGAACATTAAAACTGCTATAAACAGATAACAACCAGGTAAGAAGAGTGAACTAGTAATTTTAGTAATTTAAAACTATAAGCCATTGAGTCATGGCACGATACCAGTGTATCAAGACACTGACTTATATAAAAGTAATCCATAGGCAGCATTTTGGGAGAAAATAAAATGGCTCAATCTAAAACTGAAAGAATGAGGTTTACTTTAATAATCACACCTGTTTACATACAGTAAAGGTCTAAGCAATTGCTTTCCACTGTCATATGGAAGATTGTTACTCAATTTTCATGTCCATTCCTCTACCAACTTGACTAATCATACAAAACCCATCACACTTCTCAGACAGACAAGTATTAGCGCCATGAGTATTTCCTTCCAATTCTCTGGAGCAGCTGTGTATAGACACGAGTATTTTTATAAATACAAAAAATATTCTGGAAAGTAGGAAAATATATTCACCATTGTGAAAGCATTATTCTGTATGTGGCCTCATCTAACATACTCGCCAAAGACACGGAAAGGATGACAATGAAAACAAAGTCGTTATTCTCATTAGAAACCCCCTACTTCCTGACACACCACTTCCTGCTCTCCTCCCTCTCACCCTATCCCATGCCACCCACAGCAAATCATACTTTTCCTGTTCTCAAAGACCTCCCGGGTACAGAAAGTGTCACTAAAAATACCATATAAGATAAACCTGGTACCGAAACCGAAAATAATCTTCCCTTAAAGAAAACACCTGCTATCATTGGGCAATACAGGATTCAAAAGAGATTCTCATCAATACCAGAGGAAAAAAATCTCCCCCCCCCCCCCCCCCTTTTTTTTTTGGCTGGAAGGATAGTAGCTGCAACACAGGACAATAACATGCAATTTTCCTGCTCGTGTTCATAATCAGAGCTCTGACAGGCCAAGATACTCTAAAAAACTGATTTTAAAAGAAACAAAATTGCAATGTTTTACATAGTTTTTACATATCTTTGTTCTAAATGCTGAAGACCTGGGAGACATTCATCTCACCAAGAACAAATACACAGACAACAGCACAGCAGTCTTCAGTGATACAACAAAAGGCAATTTAAGACAAATGACTTAGAGCAAATGCTATCACTGAATAATCCCATAGCAGCTGTCATAATTAGTTAGCTCAAATCTCATCAGAATCAGAGAAGTTAGAGTTAAAATCGAGCCCTCTTCCTGGAACATTGTGTAACTCCAAAACAGCAGCATTATTCTCGCTATTTTAGAATTAACATTTCTCCATAAAATAAGGTGGAACGACTCGATCCTTCTAAGCAAAAAAAATCCCCAAACCGGTGCGAGCCAAGAGATGACAAAAGAAACTCGGTCAAGTTTGAGCCTCTCAACACCTTATTTCCTGTCTAAAGAGCCCTTTTGTTCTGCTTCCCTGCATAAATGTTAATATTCTGCCATCATTAGAAAACGAAACAATGAAGAAAAGCCCCACGCACATGAACTTCACTGCCCCTGAGGGCGAAATAACGCCACACGACGCGATTAGAACCGGAAAATTCCTACCAACAAAATCTCCACAATTTTCTGTTTGCTTCACCCCAGATTAACTTCACTTGAAGCTGTACTTCGGCGCAACCTAGCATGGACGTGGAGCCCCGCCTCCCCCGTCCCTATTGGTCTAGGAGCGAAAGCCCCGCCCCGCTAGCCAGGCTCCACTCCCCGATTGGCGGAGCGGCGTATCCATTATTTAAAGAACTTTTCCTTGCTAGCAGGTTAGGCTGGGCAGGTTAGAACACCCTGGGCAAGCTGGTTCTTAAAGGTACAGGACCCCGCTCCCGGCTGTGACAAACTACAGCCTTTGGCGAAGCGTCGCCCCGGGCGAGCTCCCGCGAGTGCCCCGGCCAGCGGTAGCGGGCGGGAGGCCAGGTCCCCGGGGCCTCTCCACGCCTCCCGCCCGGCCTCCCGGCACCACCGTCCCTGTGGGGCGCCCACCCCGACCCAGCATCCTGTTCTTAAGCCGGGTGAGTTGAGGGTGGAGGCGAGGGGAGCATCCGAGCGGGCTGGAAGCGCTTCCCGCGATGCAATTACACAACTGCCGCTCGCTCCACTTAACAGGGGAAAATTGCATGTGGGTTCGGAGCCCATCCACTCAAAGAGTGACTGGGGTTACCCTGCGAAGCCGGGCACACTATACAAATTAGTAGCCCCGGCTAAAAATACACGGGGTTGCCCGTTCCTAAGAGTCTTCCACCAATTTGAAGCATGAGTCAGCAGAAGAGGAGCTCCGCAGGAAGTGACTGTCTCCAGCTCACAAGGTACCACGGCCTCTGCCAGAAACTTTTTGTGCTTATTCAGGCTTCAGTCGACCGAACCAATTTGCCAGATCCTGTTCACGTTCTGACAATCAACAAGCGGTTCTCACAGCACAGCTTCCTCTAACACTAGACAAAACCTGCCCTTCAGAGTAAAAGCTTTTTCCTCGGTGTAAACACTGATGCAGTTCTCTACCCGCGTATCAAGTCAAAAGCCTGGGTCATGCAAAAAGACTAAGTGCAAAAGAAGACTTAAATATTTCTCAGGTGCAGACAGGACACCTCATTTGGGAAAAGCCTTATACCCTATTCCAAAGGGACAGTGAGGAGCCAGAACACACCCCATGCTCCCTCCTGCACCCACAAAGTAACACTGTAGTTACACAAGACTTACCTGGTTGCCTTATCTAAAAGATTTTCATGTATTTAGTGTAAAAACACTAAAATATTAAGCTAGAGGAAGATACGGTATTTGTCAGCATAAACACATTTGGATTGGTTTTGTACTGTGCAGGGACAGAAAAGAAAAACAACTCCTTGCTTCTGGTTCTTGTCACCTCTCCTCTAGCCAGTGCTGGAGTCTTCCCTTACTTCACCTACGTCACAACATGGGTATCTGTTTTAACTTTCCTAATGCTGACTAATCAAGTCTAAGACAGTTTAGTATACTGCTTTACTGCAAACACCTCCTAACATCAGGAAAATATTTACAGCTAAGTACTCCCTTGAGTTGTGATACATACACCAAAAGAGCGTGTAACACACCTTCAGGAAAGACATTTAATTCTTCTAAAACGGTCAAATAGCACATTTTGTGTTACCTTCTATTTCAGAGCAATCTATCACACCACAAATCCAAATAAGACTGAAAAGCAGCAAGTCATACAGTTTTAGGTTAAAAAGTATGAAACACTACAAGAACAGAATTAACAAGATTTACATAACTTCCCCTTCGGAGCCTAAATATAAGCTGAAAGAACCAAACCTTAACCCTTGCACCTGAATTCAGTGCCTTGCAAGAGTCAGTACTGCTAGAGGTTAATCAGGTCCCCTGAGGATAACTGTGAAGTCATACTTACAGGACACTTTTTTTTGACAAAATGTTATCTAAGTAATCAAATCCAAGAACATAGCTCATGCAAATAAAACATACCAGTAAATCATCCTCTAAGTATCTCAGTTACCAATCTTGGAAAGCTTAATTTTAGAGCACATTAACTTAAGCCCATAAAAAAAACAGCAAAAGTCACAAGTCTTATCAATGGAGTTGCCTAGTGCTAAAGCAGGACATGGCAACCCAAACTACCAAACAAAACCAATCCAACCACCAAACAGAACTGAACACATTACCCCAAAACTATCCAGCTCTACGCACAATGCCCCAAGTCTAGCCACCTCACAACTGCAACGGTGACAAAGTAATTATCATCAAGCATCTCACAGTTCAGCTCATGCTGTTATACAGGCAACCAGCACCTCCTTATCACTACACACACAACATTCTATCACTTTTTCTCCTCACCTTTCCCCTCCCAGTCATGCAGTCTGGCTGAGTCCCTCATCCCAGCTCCAGGGCTCATCAGACCCTTCCACCTGCCTCTTAGTCACTGATCTGGCAGAAGTTTGGCCAGCTGCTCATAAACAATAACATGGCTTACCTAAAGCATAAGGGGAATAGCAAAGCAGTTTCTCCTCCATTCAGCAACAACCTCCTAGATTTGCTTACCTCATCTTATTTAAAACAAACAAACCCATACAACACAAAATTACCATACTAAGAACATTCCAAGAGTAACTTGCTATACTCGCAGAAATCAAGATCATCCTCCCTTCTCTTCAGTCTGTCTGTGTCCTTCCATCCGTCGTTCCAGATGCACCCTTATTGCCACCGCAGCGCGGCCCCAAACATGAAGCAAGAAGGACGAGATAACGTGCCTTCCACCCAATCACAGCAGCAGCTCAACTCCGAGCCACCTGCAAAAACCAATCT
>JANIJG010003935.1:0-21385 GCA_024611175.1 Megaceryle torquata | reverse complement strand
GAGCTGGGACTATTTAGCCTGGAGACAAGAAGACTGAGAGGAGACCTTATCAGTGTCTATGAATATCTAAAGGGTGGGGTGCCAGGAGGATGGAGCTGAACTCTTTTCAGTAGTGCCTAGTGACAGAAAAAGAGGCAACGGCACAAGCTGGAACATAGGAAGTTGCATCTAAATATGAGGAAAAACTTCTTTACAATGAGGGTAATGAAGCACTGGATGAGGCTGTCCACAGAAGCTGTGGAGTCTCCTCTGGAGATATTCCAAACCCACCTGGATGCAACCTGTGTAATGTGCTCTAGGCAAACCTGCTTTGGTGGGGTGCTTGGACTAGATGATCTCTAGAGGTCCCTTCAATCTCTAATGATTCTGTGATTCTATCAGCTTCTTTTCAACAGGTTTTGCTTTAAATGATGTCCTGTTTTGCAACAGCAAATCACACAGAATCACATCATTATTAAGGCTGGAAAAGACCTCCAAGACCATTAAGTCCAACCATCTTCCAAACATTATCATGACCATTAAACCATGTCCTGAAGTCCCATGCCTACACATTTTTTGAACACCTTCAGAGATGGTGTCCACTACATCCCTGGACAGTCTGTTCCAATGACTAACCATTCTCTTAGGATGGAAATTCTTCCTAATGTCCAATCTAAACCTCCCCTGGTGCAACTTAAGCCCATTACCTCTCATCCTATGACTAGCTTCTTGGGTCAAGAGGCCATCACCCTCCCTCCTCACTACAACCTCCTTTCAGGTGTATGGAGAGACCTATAAGGTCTCCCCTCATACTCCTCTCCTCCAGATTAAATAATCCCAATTGCCTCAGCTGCTCCTCATAATACATGTTCTCCAGACCCCTTGCCAGCTTCACTGCCCTTCTCTGGACCCACTCCAGCACCTCGATGTCTTTCTTACACTGTAACACTCAAAACTGAACCCAATACTCAAGCTGTGGCCTCACCACTGCCAAGTATAGGTGCGCAATCACTTTCCTTCTCCTGCTGGCAACACTATTCCTGGTGCAGGCCAGGACACTGTTGGCCTTCTTGGCCACCTGGGCACACTGCTGGCTCATGTTCAGCTGGTTGTCCACCAGCACACACAGGTCATTTTCTGCCAAGAAACTTTCCAGACACTCCTTCCCAGGCCTGTAATATTGCCTTTGGTGATTGTGACCAAAGTGCAGGACCTGGCACTTGGCCTTGTTAAACATTATCCCATTGACATCGGCCCACCAATCCAACCTGTCCAGATCCCTTTGCAGAGCCTTCCTACACTCAAGCAGATAAACACTCCTGCTCAATTTGGTGTCATCTGCAAACTTAGCGAGGGTGCCTCAATCCCCTTATCCAGATCATTGATATTAACAATATCCAGATCAAGATATTAAACAAGACTGGCCCCAGAACTGAGCCCTGGGGAACACTGCTGTGACCGGTTGCAAATTGGATTTAACTCCATTCACCACAATTCTCTGGCCCCAGCCATCCATCCAGTTTTTAAACCAGCAAAGACTACACCTGTCTAAGCCATGAGCTTCCAGCTTCTCTAGCAGAATGCTGTGGGAGACAGTGTCAAAGGCCTTACTAAAGTCCAGGTAGGCAATGTCCACAGCCTTTCCCTCATCCACTAGGTGGGTCATCTGGTTATAGAAGGAGATCAGGTTGGACAAGCAGGACCTGTCCTTCATAAACCCACATTGATTTGGCCTGATCCCCTGGTTATCTTCTATGTGCTGTGTGAGTGCACTCAAGATGAACCTTTCCATAATCTTACCTGGTATCAAGGTGAGGCTGAAAGGCCTGTGGTTTCCACGATCCTCCTTCTGATCCTTCTTGTAGATGGGCGTCACACTGGCAAGCCTCTAATCATCCAGGACCTCCTCCGTTAACCAGGACTGCTGATAAATCATGGAGAGTGTCTTGTCAAACTCCTGTGCCAGCTCCCTCAGCACTCTTAGGTGGATCCCATCCGGCCCCAAAGACTTGTGAGTGTCCAGCTGGCATAGCACATTGTTAACTGCTTCCTCGTGGATTATGTGGTGTTTAATCTGTGATCTGTCCCTGTCTTCCAGCTCAGGGGGATGAATACCCTGAGAATAACCCCGAGTTCTGACTGTTAAAGACTGAGGCAAAGAAGGCATTCAATACCTCAGCCTTTTCCTCATCCATGGTGGCAATATTCCCTGGCACATCCAGGAACAGGTAGAGATTCTCCTTCTCTCTCTTTTTATTGTTAATATATTTATAAAAACTTTTTTATTATCTGTCATGACAGTGGCCACATTGACTTCTAGCTGGACTCTTGCCTTTTTGATGTTCTCTCTGAATGACCCAAGAGTACAGATCCCTGTAGTCTTCTTGGGTAGTATGTCCCTTCTTCCAAAGGAGGAAAATTCTCCTTTTTTTTTCTGAGTCCCAGCAAAACCTCCCTGCTCAGCCAGGATGGTCTCTTCCCCACCAGTCTGTCTTACAACACATGGGGACAGGTTGCTCCTGTGCCTCTAAGAGTTCCTTCTTCAAGAATGTCCAGCCTTCCTTGACCACTTTGCCCTTCAGGTCTATCTCCCAAGGGACTCTTGCAACCAGTATCCTGAACAGGACAAAGTCTGCCCTCTGGATGTCCATGGTAATGGTTCTGCTGACCCCCCTCCTTACTTCAGTAAGAATTGAGCTGGGAAAGCCACTTTCCTCATCTGAAGTGTGACCTCTCTGCTGGTTGATGGCCAGTGCTCCCTGTGGTTGGGGGCAGCAGACCTGTGCCTGATGCTCCCCAACCTGGGTGGAGGCAGGGATCAGTGGTGCTGACATGGACTGTGCCCAGGGGTGTTGCAGGGCCAGTGCTGGGCACCCAATTCACTGTGCATGGACAGATCCTTTCCCACACTTACAGGAACCCTTAAATGTCCTTTCAACAGCTTTTTAAACAGACCTGAAGATGAGCAGGGTTTGATCATGAGTTTAGTGAGGATCTGCATGTTGAGAGACAGTTGTGTGTGATAGGAAAGCCTGAGGGTGTTTTACTTCACTATAAGATGTGGACCCTCCTAGAAAGCCCATCCTGCCCCGTCAGCTGCCTCAGGGGCTGGAGCTGCCAGACACTGTTACAATCCAGGATTGCAGGTGGCTGTTGTGATATCAAGGATCTCCAGGAACCCATGTGGAAGCACAGCCTGGGGATGAGCTGTTGACTGCATCTGATGGAGCGAGACCTTGTCCCCATCCAGCCCTGGCCCCTGCCATAGAATTGTAGAATGTTAGGGGTTGAAAGAGACCTCTAGAGATCATCTAGTCCAACACCCCTGCCAAATCAGGATGTTGCACAAGAACACATCCAGATGGGTTTTGAAAGTCTCTAGAGAAGGAGAGTCCACAGCCTCTTCGGGCAGCTTGTTCCAGGGCTCTGTCACCCTCACAGTAAAGAAGTTTCTCCTCATGTTGAGGTGCAACTTCCTATGTTCTAGCTTATATCCATTATTCCCTGTCCTGTTACTGGAAAAGAGACTGGGCCCTTCCACTTGACACCCACCCCTGAGATATTTATAGACATTAATAAGATCCCCTCTTAGCCTTCGCTTCTCAAGAGTAAACAGACCCAGTTCTTCATAGGAGAGATGTTCAAATCATCCTTGTAGTTCTCCATTGGACTCTCTCCAGTAGATCCCTGTCTCTCTTGAACTGGGGAGCCCAAAACTGGATATAGTAATCCAGGTGTGGTGTCACCAGGGCAGAGGGGGAGGGCAATCTCCCTAGACCTGCTGGATGGAGTGGGTTAGTCCCAAGCTTTTAATTCCCTGGGAATTGGTTATTAAGAGTGGGTGGAGAGCAACCATGAAGCACTGCTGAGCATTGGTAATGGTAGTCATGAATTAACTTGGTGGCTACTCAGGGGGAGCACTTGTCAGGAGTCAGAGCCACCTAGCTGTCACTGGTGCTTTGGCAGCTTGTTTCTACCCAGTCAGGCTCTGGTGCAGCAGCCCGCCCTGGGATGCATAGGGATGCTGGTGCTGTGGAAAGCCTGTGTGTCACCAGGGGCTGGTCCCAGCAAAGCCCCCAGGCAAGCACCTTTGGCTGCTGGTGACACCAGCACTTCCTCTCACCCCTCTTGCTGATGATTTCAGGACTCAGTTACCTTCCAAATGAGCAGCAATTAGCTTCTGGCTTCTGCTCCTGGGCTGATCCATTTGGAGCCTGTCCAGGACTGAGATAGGAATTAATGGAGCCTGGTTCATTAATGAAGGCTGAGCAAAGCAGCAGAGGGGCTGGTCTGCGGGATGGAAGGGGTGGCAAGACCTTGGCGCACAGCCCTTCCCTTCCCAGGTGGCCCCTAAGGCTGTAGGGATGTGTCTCTGCTTCTGCTGTCAGGCTGGAGGTAGGTGCTCTTGCCCTTGTGAAAAACAAGCAGGATTCTGCTTTTCCTCCTATAGGTACCACCACAAACAGTTTTGTGATGTGAATGGCATCTTCTGGGTGTGTTGTCACAACAGGCAGCTTGGGGATCAGATTCAGCTCCTGCCCAAGAAAGGACAAGAGGTCTGGGCTCAGCCCAGCCACTCACTGTCTCTGGCTCTCAGCAATGGTGTGAAGGTAGCTGGAGATTAGGAAAAATGCACACAGTTGTCTTCCCTTTTGCTCTGAATTTGAGAAGAAGTCCATATGGACTCAGATGAAGTCTTGGGTCTGATCTGGAAGTTCTTCAACAGATCAATCTTTGTCAGAGACCCTGGATGGGACATGGTGCAGTTGTGTCCCACCTCAACACATTGAGGTTTATGGAGTTCCAGTTACTTGGAGAAAGACGGTGAGAGGACATGCATGAGATGTCCATCCATATTGTAGGTGGTAGGGGCATCAGGCGGCTGAGTTACTAGGAGTGAGGAGGAATAGGAGGTGGAACACCTCCTAGAAAACCTTCTTGGTCTGATTGCTGCACTATAAAGCCAGTCTAGGATGTTCTGCAATGTTCCCTGTGTCCTAAGCTTCTTCCAAGCTGTTCTTTGTGCTGAAGACTTCTTACACCAATGGGACATTGGACTGGGCTTGCCACTTAGGACACTGGAGGACTTGTGGGGCTGGGAGAGAGCTCTCTGGTGTGGCTGGAGTGCTGAAGACATATCTGCATTTACATGACTTCTGAAAGTGTTAAGCTTAACATCTAGCTTAACATAGTTCAGAAGGGATACTTGAAGGTCTCTGGTCCAACTTCTGCTAAAAGCAGGATCAATCTTACAGTTACATGAATTTGCTCAGGACTTTGTACAGTCAAGTTTGGAAATGCTCTAAGGATGGAGATTCCCCCTGGTTCTCTACAGGGGGTTGGCCTGTGACCACTCATTGTAAGTTTTTAAACTTAAATCCTATTAGAATTTCCCTCAGTGTATCACATGCCCATTGTGTCATCCTTTTGCTGCATATCTCCAGAGTTTGCCCCCATCTTTTCTCTAATCCATTAATAAATCCAGATGCATCCTGAGATTGGGGTATTTTTAGTTGCCTCCCACTTCTCAGAGCACTGGGAGAACAAGAAGAGGTGCAGAAGTACTGAACTGCCCTTGGGGGCTGTTGGTTGTTTCTGGGGATCTGCAGCTCAGACTCAGCAGTGGTTCAGTTTCAGCCCAGCCGAAAATACTGTGTCCTTCATGGCCAAGCTCCCCAGAAAAGCCAGAGTTTGTTTCATCTCAACACGGGTAGAAGACATATTGAGAGACCAGCCTCCATCTGATGATGCCACTGCTTCTGACCACAGCAGAGGGACCAAACCAGGGTGCTTCTGCTGCAGTGGACACCAGAATGTGTCTCTTCAGGGTTCCCTATGTGGGATTCCATTTCACTCTGAACTTATTCCCCAGGCTGCTGTGGGGTGGGTCATGTCCCCATGACTCAAATGGGCATTGCTTCACTGGAAGAGCAGGAGAATGGGGCAGGCATCATGACCCTTTGACTTCTCTATGTCAGCAGGTGCCCTGAGTGTGACTGATAACCAGCAACTGAACTGCACAAGGTGGAGACAGAAAAATGAGCCTGCAAGCAGCAAGGCAGTGCCTGGCCCTGGAAAGTGCAAGAAAATGGTCTGAGGGTGAAGTCAGTGCTGTTCCAGTGTGCAGAGGGTACAGAAGCTGCTCATCGTGCTGCATCCCACCCCATCCATCAGCTCTGAGCTCCTCCATGGCTGGGCAGCTGCAGCGGTTAAGTCTGGAGAGAGTTAAACGCAAGTTAAAGGGATTAAAGAGCCCACTACTTCCAGCTCATCAGCTGTGTTGGAACCTGCTGGAAACAGGGCTGCTGTGGCTATGGAAGGACCCATCCCTCTGGACCAGGGAGGGTGGATGTAGCTGTGCAGGGAGAGACAAGAATTGCTGCAGAAGGATTTCTGCAGTCTGGGAGAACCAGTTACTCCAGGATGTACAAAGCCTGCTTGGTATTCCCCCCAGCGCCTGGATACAAGGTGCTGTGCAGGTCCAAATGTGCAGGAGGAGTTTGTGGCCTCTGGCCTGGGTCCACTGTCAGGTCAAAAAGTGATAATCCTTTTCAAACCCTGGCTCTTGCCTCCGAGCAAGGCTAGCTCTGCCTGTGGGTGAAGTGTGAAGATGGCCCTCTAAGCAGTGGGATCAGTTCAGAATTTCCTCAGACCCTTTACTTGATGAAATTTCTATCTGCAGGCTGGCTCCTTCCCTGACCAGTCATGGATGGATACTGGGCTTCACCCCGGCAGTTTGCCCTTGAAAAGGTCAGTTGCTGCCCAGGGGCAGAGGGCAGTCACTTGCAGAGATAGTGCCGTTGCTTACTTTGGGGTTATGGCCCCTGACATCTGCTGTTTCCTAAAAGTCCCTACTTCTAGAGTGTTCTGGTTTGTGCTGGAACATAACTAATTCTGTTCAGTGATTTACTCAGTCTTTTCTAAGTAACTTCACTATCTGTCCGAAGTTAACAGCAGATGTTCTCAGACAGTTTCTGCTTCTAGCAGTGGTAATGCTAAATGATGATAGTTACTACCACGAACTTATGTGCAGGCCAAGGTCACTGCTCAATCTTATGCACCACGTTGGGGTGCAGTAAGAGATGGCACCTGTGGGGAGGAGTGACCAGAAGAGGTGACCCCAAACTAGCCAATGAGGTATTCCATCCCATGTATGGCATGTTCAGTATAAAGCTGAGGGATCATGAGGATCAAGCCTCTTCTTCAATGGCTGGCACCCAGAGAGGACTCTGTCCTTTCTGCCTTCAATCCCAGTTCATGTGTTCCTGACTCCAGTTCCAGAATCCAGCTCCTGAATCCAGTTCCTATCTGCCACTGAGTCCAATCTGGTACTTTCCCAGTGCCTGCTCCACAGCACCACTGGTGATGGTGATTTAATTGCCATCAGGGGGGTTTGGAGTCAATATTGGGTTTGTATATATTTGTACATATTTAATTTTATTTGTATATATATTACATTTTATTATTATTTTTATTAAAGCTGTTTTAGTATTCTAATGTCTTCTTTTTCTCTTGTAAGTCTCCCTTATTCCCTTTCTCTTCCCCTTTGGGGAGGGAGAGGAGTTAATAGGAAGCATCTGTTATAGGCCCAGTGGACAGTCCTGACCCTTGTGACACAGAGGCATTGGAATTTGCAAAAATCTCAGGGATCCTCTTAACATGATTTTATCTTTGAAGGAAAAAGAATTAATTGATGACCTGATGTCACACTGCCTTCAAATGCAAGAAGAGCCAACAGCACTGCTTACAAATGCAGAAGAACCAACAGTGTCTCTGGTTTTTAAAGATTTTTTTTTTTTTTAAATACTTACTTGTGCAGGAGGGGGTCTGTCTGTATTGCCAGAGAAGGGTTAATGATGCTGATGTTTGCCACTTATGTTCTGACTGTGGTTTATCCCACACATGCTACCACATTTCCCACATTTCCCATTTTTTTCCATTCTCCCTTGTGTAAGAGCTACTCTTCAACAGAGTTGCTGCAATCAGGGCTTCCTGCTTTACCCTACCACCTACTGTCAGTAGACAGACAGCTTTGAAAAGGCAGGTAGAATAACTTTAATAAGAATGTTCCAGAAAGGTGACATCAAAATGGTTCCCCCAAACAGAACAGAATGCTGCAGAGTACCCTGGCATGGGCTCTGCTCTGCTTTTTATCCCCAGAAGACAGCCTCATAGACTGCTTGATGTGCTTGATGACAACCCTTAGGATGGTGACACTCTGATGATGTTCTGGGGAACTGGGAAGCGGTTCCTGTTCTACCGAGGACAGGATTAGGGCCCAAATACACCTGGGTTTCAACTATAAGCTATTTCAGTGCTTGGACACTCCAGAACAAATGTTGAACTGAGCAGGGAGCCTTCGTTCCCATGCTGGAAAGGGAGGATTGTTAGATGGCTTCAGGGGACACCAGTCATCTCCTCATGTCAGGGACTGAGATGCCAATCCTGACACCATTTTCATGCCCTAGGAGCTAGAGACAGAGAAGAGCTACTGGTTTCCTCTCCAGCTGTACAACTTTCCCAAAAACCCAAACCCCACTGTCATTGTTACGGGCACAAAGTACTAAAATTAATGTCAGCAAGGACAATAAAGACCTGATATCACCCATAAAGTGTTACATGGTCCATGCTGTCATCTAGGCAGCAGTGAAGGTGGGTATCCCCAGCTCAATCCTCTGGAGACCCCAGAACTCTCTCAGAAAATCCTCAGATTTCTACTCGGCTTGAAATATCTGATGGAGCTGGACTGCACACTAGCAGCATGTGCACATTGAGCCCAAATTACATCTCCATCACCACAGGAAAGTTTGTGGAGGTCTTTCTGATGTGGTGGGGAGATGTATCCTACATCAGGTCAGTGCATCTCCATATTTGGACTTTTTAGCAGAATGTATGTTGGCTAACAGAGAAGTCTCGTAGTGCCTGGTCAGACAGTTTGCAGAGCAGGATTGAGGTGAGCACCAGACTTTGTCTCAGTGGCAGATTCTCCGGGATGGGAAATCACAAGGAAAGAAATTTTGGAAAAGTTTTAAACAACCGAAAAAAGATGTCTGCAATGGAAAGTACTGAACAACCTATTTGATAGGTATTATATCATCCTACACAAATGTCTTTATGGTCAGCTGGATGATACATCAGGAACACATGGAGATATAGGTCTCTTGGTCTCTTCTCCTCTCACCTGATATTTGTATTTTAAGTCAGACAGAAAGTTTGTTTCCATGTTGAGCCACCCCTGTGTTCACAGCTGAAGAACTAACTCTTTCCCTGGCCTTTGCAACTGTCCATGGCTCCAGTAGTTCTTTGAACCAAGATCTTCTGAGAATTTCATTGTGCCACTTAGAAAGTGCCTGTGACCTTGGTGAGATTGGGTAAAATGTACTATCCAGCCAGTAGCTGGATTTTGCTTAGGAAATCCCCTGTCCTTCCTGATTTTGTTGTCTCCCTCTCCTGTTGAATGCATCAGTGTGCAGCCAGGGTCCCCAGGGTGCAGAGGCAGCTGCACCTCCAGCAGTCTCTTCAGCTGTGAGCCCTGTTGAACCAGTTCTTCACATCCATTTGGTAAGGTTTGCAGAACTGGTCCAGCCTGTCAGCCGGATCCTGCTGATCTGCACTGGTCCATGGTCAGGACAGTTTGCAGTGGCTCTGATGCTACCAGGGTGCTTGGGTTGGGTCCTCTGAGACAACAGCAGTAGGAGTGAGAGTGATGTGCTTAGAGAACATGTGAAAAAGGTGTCCACCATTCATGGGTTCCTTGTGCCCAGAGTGATAACAATGTGCCCAGCAGATGATGTAGCACAGTGCTTGGTATTTTCAGTGATGGGTTTTCAAGAGTAGCACAACACAGTCCTTTTCTGGTGCTGCTCCTCTTCATCTGCTTGCTCCTCAACTTCATACTCTGTTTCTTTTCTGTTTTTCTGTAACTAAACAGTGAAAACAGATACTTTAACAGACCCTGATAATATCAATGAAATTCAAGATCTCTCCAGTAATATAATAAAAAAAAAAAAAAATGATACTCAGGAGAGCTTTGACCATTAGCCAGATCTGATACAGAAGCACCAGCAGACTTTTGGGTCACAAACAGGATGCCCATGTGTGCAGTCATGTGAGCTTCTGAGTTGTACATTGTGGGCTGCCAAGCAATATTCAGGATCAGCCCAGGCCAGGCTGCTAATATTTGGTCACAAAAGGAGGATGGTTTTTTTCCCTGAAGATCTAGACACATGAGCAAACACTTGACATGGCTGGGATTGATATTCACCCTAATGCCTCCCCTGGTGGAGAGTGGGGGGATGATGACATCCCTGACTTTAGCTCTGGTGCTGTACAGAGGAAGAGGTGTAAGGGAGCCCAAACACCTGAGAGCATGCACGAGTCATAAGAGAGGACTCCTAGTGTGCACTTCCACAGCACTTCAGGGTTAAAATATCATAGAATCATAGAATCATGAAATCATACAGTTGTTTGTGTGGGAAGGGACTTTTAAAGGTCACCTGGTCCAACCCACCTGCAGTGAGCAGGAATATCTGCAACCAGAGCAGGTTGCTCAGAGCGACAGACAACCTCACCTGGAATGGTTCCAGGGATGGGGTATCGACCACCTCTCTGGGCAACCCGGAACAGGGTCTCACCTGCCTTATTTTAAAAAATTTCTTCCTTCTAGCCAGTCAAAGGATCAGGGCAGGAAAAGCTGGAGAGTGCTTTTGGTGATGGGCCATTCAGGTCAGTGGGATGACTTGGGGAGCACAGACTGGTCAGGGAGTGGAAGAGGGCTACTGGTTCCTAGTACCCTGCATGCATGGGCACTGTTTCATAGCCACAGGGCTATGCTGTGCCCGTGGCTGTAAACCACCCCCAGCAGCCTGGAGCAAACAATCCAACTACAAAACCACAAAAATTCAACAGTGAAAGATAAGCTCTTAGGTCAATAATGCACTGGGCTGGGGCCAGCTCTCCCACTGCTGCACACTGACTTGAGCCTCCAAGGGATAGCAACTCACAGATGTTTCATGTATGCTTATCCTGCCCACCATGGTAGGGTGAGTCTGGCTTTGACACAGATGGATCCTGCTCCAGCCAGTGTGTTCTGGGGACAGCAGAATAAGGAAGGATCTATGTCCTTAGGATGGAAAGGGACACTGAAGATAATTAGAGCTGGTGCTCTGGAGGTACTGAGGTACACAGGCTCATGGTTGCCCACCATGGGAGAAGGTGGGAGAGGGAGGCAAGAGAAATGCCCTGGTCCCCTTCCATGGGCACACACCACAAGTGGAAGGTTTTGCCTCTGGTAGCTGGGTCTGGCTGATTGCTTCTGCCTGTGCATGGGGGAAATTGAAGACACCATGTCCTGCTGTGACCTTGCCCCTCCATGCTGGCTGTCTGGAGGAGGTGAAGGACACTGAAGGCACCTTGCTCATACCTCTTATCATCCCAAAGTGTTCCCCTGGCCATTGGCTAGTGGTGTGCACTGGCTCATCCAGTGTCAGATGCTGGCAGAGACTTTCCTCCCCAACAAGCATTTTTCAGGAGTGGTCTGTTCCACTGTGCTGGAAGGAGCAGGAGGGACAAGTGGGGATGGAGACCTTGCACTCATTTCCCACTGGGTTTCCTGGGTGATGCCACCAGCTCCCTGAGTGTTGTCCCTGAGCAACACCCCCAGGCACGCATCCAACAAGGGACAGACATTGAATGGTGACAAAGCCCTCAGCAAATCTTTACAGGCTGGATGGAACAGGTGTAGCATTAGCAATTAAAAATCCTAGAGCAAATAAAGGAGGGTGTTGGTTACTGCTGCCTTTCCTTACATGTAGCTGCAGTATCCAACTAAGGCTTGTTACAGACTCTTATCTGGGAGTGCATCAAGGAAATTCTTGAAGGAGGTAGTCCCAAGGGCACATGGGTTCAAAAGCACCCTGAGACCTGGTGGTGGAGGGTAAAGCTTAACTACTGGTCGGGGCATCCTGGTAAGTGTAAGGCTGTAAAACCCTGTGATTCACACTGCAGCTTCCACATGCCTGGGAGACTTGAGAGAAATGCCTGTCTTTCTCTTTCTGTTACTGCCAGCAAGACAAGAAATAAAGAAAAATCAATAAATAATAAAAAAATAAATGTTTGTCCCTAGTTATGAAAGGCATTATTAAAAATCTGTGCAAGGAAATCTATGTCAAGTGACTCGTGGATGGGGATCCTGTCATTTGGGATTGAACTTGGAAGGTATATGCCTGGGGCCCAGCCTGACTGAGATGCCAAAACTGAAGAGACGTGAGTCTGATCTCAGCTCTGATAGTCACCTCCGTGTCAATAGGGGACATCTACCCCATCACTGCCTTTGCATTGTCTCATGTACTGTTATAAACTCACTTGCTTCTTGGGGCGAGTGTTGGCTCTTGGTATGTGGGTGCATGGTTGTCTCCTGGCTGGGGCATCGACCTGCTGTCATCATTATTTTGTCATGTACTGTACAGGTCTGGGCACTGTGGGGCTGCTTGTTTATTAACTCAGGCTAATTGGCTCCACCAGCCTTGCCAGCATGCTGACCAGGAGAACATGCCCATGGCATGCTGGGAAGGAGGCAGGACACCATCCGTGCAGTGTTGCTCTCCTGACATACGGACATTTCCACCACTGTTAAGCTTTGCCATAGTGTTGCTGTTCATAGGCAAGACCAAAACTGAGCCTTTTGCAGCAGCTCTTGCCTGACCTGGATGTTTCCCTTTCACCACCAGCCTCTCCATGTGATGCAGGGGCTGATCTGTGGGTCCCTCCTGCTCAGGCATGGTAAGATGAGCCTGCGGAACCCAGCCAAGGCCCATGCTGCTTGATCTTTCTGCCTGTTGGGTGACTGCCAGAAAAACCAGGCATGTTCTAGACTGGCCTGAGATTAAGAAAGCATAATCTCAAAGCCAATGTTCAAACATGGCACTTTGTACCCAGGTTCCATGTATTTAGCAATTGTCACCGGGTTGTGTACAGGGCATCACACCAGTGGCTTGGTAACACAACCTTGCCTCTTCCCCATTACTTTGCTGGAAATACATCCCCCATTGGCAAAAACCTTCTCAGTCTGGGCAGCCCAGTCTCACACTGGTGTGACTGGGGGTGTGCCAACGAGTAGATTACATGCCATTACACGTAGCATGCCATTTACAAAATGATTTTTGTGCTAAGAGACAGACTAAGTCTGGGTTATTCTTATTGACTCTATTTGCCCAGGTGGTATTGCTGGGACACAGCTCATGTTCCCTGTCCCTCTGCTACCAAAAGCTGTCATGAGAGAGTGGTGGCTCTGCAGGACACTCAACTCACAGAACTGTCCAATGGAAAGAACTGAGGAAATAAAGCTTGTGTGCCAGCCAACTCCAATTCCCACTAAAACACCCCTCCTGCTCCTCCCCAAATTCATTCAGACAGGCTCATCTCATCAAAACCAAGTTCCTGTCTATCATTAATCCATCCCAGAGCATTTTCAAACCTAATGTTACTCCTGAAGAGTGGCTGCCGCCAGCAGAAGAGTCTCTCTGCCTTGTCAAAACCTCTGCATTCCGCAACACTAACAAAGCATCCTTGTGCATTCTGAGCTGTATGTACCTTTCCTCTGAGGGTCCATGTGGCTTGTTGATGCTGTGGGGACCAGCAGGCCCTTTCGTCTGGTCTTTTTGGATACTCTTCACCAACTGGATGATGCTTCGGAGTTTCCCAGCATGTGATGTTTCTCCTTCAAGTTCAAGTTTCCATTTCAGCTTTGATGAAGCCATGGACTAGTTCAAGCCTAGTTCCTTTAAGGAGACCTCAATGTTGAATGTGTACCATAAGATCCAGAAGAGGAGGCTGAAGGCGAGAAGCAGAGCTCCTGTGTAAATGAAGAAATCCCAGAAGCTTAATGGAGCAAAAATTCCCACAAAAAGGATGATCAGCCCAATCACATTGCACAGCACGGCCAGAAGGAGTATCACTGGACATCGTCCGATGAGCTTGAAGAGGTCCATGATGGAGGCCCTCAGCAGAGACCCTCAGGATGGGAGCAGAGGGGCCAGCAGCATCCTGGCCATCTGTCCCTTGCTGCCTCTGTTCGAAGGCTGCCAGGAGGAAGTACAAATGTCACAACACACCTTGCAGAACAATCGGGAGGGAGCACACGATAATGCTTTAACCGTTTCATGTCCCTGCCATCGCTTTGCCTCTGCCTGTCCTGCAGCAGAGCCCAGGGATGCATTTCTCTGCACAACGTGTGTGAGGTTTCTGGGGAAAGGACCTGCTTCCAGGGCACCCTGTGATCAGGTGGGGTGTTGGCACATCACACCCAGTCTGCCTAAAAGGTGCAAATCTGGTCCCGCAAATGTGGGTTGATTTGTTGGGTTTTTTTTTGATTTGAGAACCGGGGCATCTTGTGCCACTTTTGGGCAGCATTCACCATGTGAGGATCCCAGCAAAGTCTGCAGGACATCAGGTCTGACATCCCAATGACAGCCTAGAAACATTGCACTGTTCCCCTCTCTTTATAGTTAAACTGAGGCACAGGAATGTGTCCAGAGTGTCAGAAATAAACGACCCCTGCAACACCTCCAAAAAGCAGGTCTTGCTAGAAAGCCATCTATCTGACAACCTCTGTCACCACCCATTCCAAAGTTATGAACCAAGCAAGCTGGTGATGAATCACCCAATCAGGCAAAACTTCCCAGACCTTCTGGATGGCCTTTGAGCTGCACAAATCACTTTGTGGGATCTGTGCTGGTCTCCTTCTGCTCCCAGGTTGCTGTGTGACATCGGGCACATCTGTCCTCTCCTTCCTTTCTGGTCCATAAATAGAATCCAGGGAGACCTTGGCTCTGGGGAAGCCATTGCAAGACATAAGCACTGCATGGATTATGGACTAGCAGCTGTCTGACCCATCTCTTGACTATGTAGAGGATGCCAAAACCTTAGACAGGACCTTTGGGCATGAGGACAGTGTCAGTGACTGGAGCAGTGCCCAGGTGCTGGTACCTGCTGGAGACAGCCTTAGCTCGAGGGGTTGCACCAGGAGTGTCCTCCCCAATCTCCTTGCCAAACCCAGGGCACCCAGGGCCTGTCAGCCATGTGAGCAGCCCCATCACAGCTCTGCTGTGATGTCTGGAGGGAATGGAGGACATTACCCACCTTGTTTAAGTGTTTCCTTTGCTGCCCAGGGAATCCAAGGTGACAAAAGTCATCATGCTCCTGCCTGCCACCCACAGCATACATCTCACAGACAGCAAGGACATGGCAGAGAAGGCAAAAGACCACAAGGTCATGCCTCCTGACTTGATTCAGTCAAACACTGTACAGTTCTGGTGTCTGCTGTTCCTTCCCAATGGCAAGGGTCTGCCTGTTCCAGCAGGTATTTTTTTCCCCCTTGTCTGAAAAATGTAGGCTTTAAAACAGGGAAATAAATAACTGATCTCTTCTTTGTACATTATCACCCTCTGGGGCCTGGGGGAGAATTTTCCCAACCCAGGATCAGCAGTGGATTAGTTACCAGAGGCTGGAGGTAAGTGCTGAGGCACAGCTTCTTTCTCATCACCTTCTTTGCAGGAAATGTGCTCTGAAATCTTCCCTCATGGGTGCTCAGCCATGTTAGTCCCTTGCTGTCAAGGTATAGAGCCCCATCATGCCCTCCCTGGAAGGAAGGACCTTTTCTGTGTCCCCTCTTGCTCCCACAGCTGTAGCAAGTTCCTATCTCCCTTGTTTTTTTCTGAGTCTTTATCTTCTGTTCACTGAATTTCAGGGAGTTCTTCCATGTGATTTGTCAGTTTTTATTGTAGTGGGAATGCCCCAGAATATGCCTCAAGACTTTTCTTCCTTTCTCAATCTCTGATCATGTTGGACATTAGCTACATGGGACTAAGTAAACATCACCCCAGGAATCCCCCTCAGACCAGTGATGCCCTCCAAAAGCAAAGAGTTTGAAGGAAGTAGGGTCTGATACAAGGACCTCAGGTCAATCCAGGCCTGTCCAGCCCCACACTGCAAAAGGCTTGTGCCACCTTGATCTCATTAAACCATACAAAGAAGTCTTTTCCTTGGCTGCATCTTATGGCTGAGGCATGCCAAGACTGAGAAAGAGAACAAGAAAACTTGTGGAGGTTGTTGCAATGCAGAAACTGGGAGTCACTGACGACCCTGGAGGAACAGCTGTGGCAACTCCTGTCCCTCTAGGGGAGACACAGTATGGTGAGATGGCTGTCCTATACATCTGGTGTCCCTCCAGGAGAGCTCTGGGGTTGGGGCAGTATTTACCACTGCAGACAAGGCTTTCTTCAAACTTTCTTCCACACTTTCATGGCTTTCATGAGCCAAATGTCGCAAGGTGCGCACCCCGTGTTGCCCTCCAGGAGGGTATCTGCAGCTCAGCTTAGACTTGTTCTGTGGGAGGCAGGGTCTTCATCTGGATGCCTTCCAGTGATGCTGAGCTTTGCCAAGCAGTGCATGAGAGCAGTGATTTACCCGTGATAGCACAAAAGGAAATGTGACATACTAATTAATGTCAGTCCCTGGGCTGGAAAGGGCCAAGGCTTCCAGAAGTTCTCCAATTAACAGCTCAGAAAACTGCAAACAGCTGCATTTTTGTCCAGAGATACTTAAAAAAGATCAGAAAACTCTGTCTACCTATTCTGCCCTTTTCTACCCCAGTTCCACCAAAGCTGGAAAGATGATGTTAGTGCAAAACACCTGTTCCTGGAGCTGTCCCAGAACAGGTTTGCAGAACTATGTGGCAAGAACGAACCAGTTCTTCACAGGGAACAATGAACTTTCTCCCCCAAGTTACATATTAGTTAGGAACAGCAAGAATTTGAGCAGGCAAATGGAAGTGGTCTGACAAAATCTCTGTCTAGCGGGACCCTGTCAATATTTATCTAACTGCAGCATGTGGAGACAAACCCAAGAAGGAGCCTTCAGAAAGTTTGTCCTGTAGTGAAACCTGGGTAACTCCTTATAGCGTGAGCTGAGCTTTTATAAAATATCTGCCTGAGGATGAGGAGAAAATACATGGGTAGCACAGTGCTGCTTGACCAAGCAGCTCAGGGATGATTTGTGCACAATGATCTCTAGCCACAGCTCCATGGCTCAATGTTGGTTGTACCTGTGGTGGTGAATGGCACAAACTGCCATAAATGCAGTGGCTGCAGATGAGCTCAGGTTTGGCAGGGGTGGGCAAACTCCCTCTTGTGGCATAAGGGGACTGGTTTCCTTCAAGGGCCTGCAGCTCCATGCAGGATTGGAACATTTTGGGATTGGGTCTTAGCTGTGAGACAGCTGCAGGAGCAAAGTTGCTCTCCAAGTGCTCCCCTCCCAAGTCTGGGTGTAGAAGGAGCTTCTTTGACCAAATGAAAGCTCAGGGCAATTTCTATTGAAACCTCATAACATGTCCCTGGGAGGAATGGTAAACCAGCACATTCCCCCGAAAGACACCGACTGATAGACACTGAGTGATCGTACCTCTTCATATATCTGAGAAAGGAGCCCAGATGTCATGACTGGACAGGAAGAGCACTGAAGCAGGAAAGGTTCTTTCCCCCAGCACCACTTCCTTGCTGAACCCTGCCTGATGATGCTGAACTGATCTCACAGAGGACAACGCTTCAAAGCATCCCATTGCCAGGTGGTCTAGCACATGCTCCCCTCTACTGAAAGAAACTCCTACACTTCTCAGAACCCTTCACATCCCTGACCAGGGGCAGGTCAGCCCATCCAGACCACAGTGCAGAGTGGATCTAGCACCCTCTGCCCAACTTTGTGCTGTGAACATCATGGAGCTGTATCCAGCACATGATTTTGATGGATACACAACAGGGGAAAGCTTTTCTGAAAGTTCTTCAAATGCTCCCCAGAAGTGGCCAGCAGCTGGAGATGCTCCTGTGGAGTCCTGCAAGAGCTGTGGAGCAGAAGTAGGGGAGCAGCAGTGGAGTCTGACCTGCATGGCGGCATCTGCTGGCACTGGCAGGCACCACTGTAAAACCGTTGCAACAGATTTAGCAAGTGAGAACTGGATGAGACTCGCACCTGCCTGGGGAGCAGCTGAGGGGCTGCTGAGTGCTGCCAGTAACAGTGCCCCAGGGACAGCTTATCTGCCCACCGTTCTAGCAGCCTGATGCTATCAGCTATGTGCAGAGTGCTTGCCTTGGGCAGCAGCTCCTTCCCTGGCACAAGTGACTGACAAGCAGATGTGTCGAGCTGAGGTTGCCACAGCTGCAGAATATGCTGGCTGTGCAATTTTCAGCCACCCATTCCCTGTGCTGGAGTTCAAAGACCTGAGTTTAGTCTGCATTCAGGGGTAGAAGGGAAGCAGAACTGGAAGGAGAGTTTCTGATGCATCCTAACCACAAGCACTGTTAAAAACTTGGTGTAATACATGGACACACCAGCCTAAAGTGGGACCCTAAGGGCTGGTCCAGGCATGGCGGTATGTGGGGTGAAGACCAGACCCCATGCTCGACATGCCCTCCCCCCACAAACTCTACAGATCCAGATGGGGCTGGGGCAGCACCCACATCAGCCAGAAAGAAACAGAGAGACCTTCAACTCCCCTTCCCTACCAAGCAGCCCACGGTAACCATCAGGGAAAGCTGGAGTCAATGGTCAGCACTGGGCAGAGGGAGGGGCTGCAGCTTTTCCCAGCAAAGATTACACCTGGGAGCCATCAGGGCCCATCATTGGTCCAGTGTCTCCATCACTCAGGCAGCCACTGAGTCCTCATGCAGCAGACACAGTGTCAGGCACATCCAATGCCTTTCACAGGGCAAACCTGGTGACCTGCTTCCCATTTACCTGATCAGGGCCCAGCTCAGCAGTGATCACTGATCTTAGGAGGGTGGGGAAAGCCACTTTTATCAGAAAAGGCTTTTGATTATGTCCGTCTTGGGGTTTATGGCTCCTACTGCCACGGAGATGGTAAAAGATGCTGGATGTTCAACCTGCTGCCCTCAGCAATCCCTGTGATGTGCCAGCATGAGCTTGAGGGCTCTTGGTCTCTCCTGATCTCAGCGACACATCCAGAGCCCACAATCCTGAGGAGCTTCCTCCCAGCCACTTTCCCTGGAGACCTTTTCACAAAATACTGACTATTCCATGGGCATACATATACACAGAGATATAGGCTTCCCTTCTGAGTCCTTTGACCCCTCCTTAATCAGGCAGGATGTACTCTGGAGCTTCATCTTCCCTTAAACCTCTGGATTAATGCTTCCAGTACATTACCAAGCATGGAAAACCCAAGCTCCCATCTCATTCTGTTCCTTGTTGTTTTGTACCTTGTCCAGGGACAGCCTATGGAACCCGAACCACCGTTTTTGTTTCTTGCACCCAGTAGGGACTTTCTGAGCTACTTTCTGCACTGTGAACAGTTTGTCCTTCCCATACCTGTGCTCAGCTTTAAACTTTGCCAGGGCATAGCACATGAAAGATGTCCCCAGTGAAATATTTTCTTCCCCCTAGAGAAGACAGGCAGCAGGCTAAGAAGGAGCTAAGCCTGGCTGAGGCCTCCTCTGAGGGCTTTTCCCAACATCAGAGGCTCAGGCAGATTCTCTGCAGGAGGTAAGAAGGAAAGAGAAGAGGAAGGAAAAATTCCACTTCATCCTCCAGCATAAGCCAACCTGCTCTCTGTCTGCAGGCAGAGGAAAAACTCCATCCCAGTGGTGGGTGATGCTGCAGGGAGCTGCAGTACCTGACTCTAGGACTGGGTGGCATGGGCTGAAACCACCAGACAGCACCCATCAGAATCAGGCTGCCTTAACTACTCAGGGATTAAAATCAACTTTTATCTGTGTGCTGAGCATATACAGAGAGATAGGTACATAGGAAGGTAGATAGCGTCCTGGGCTGCAACCCAGCAGTGAGGGCAGCAGGTTGAGCAAGGGGATCCTGCCCCTCTGGTCCTCTCTAGGGAGAACCCCCTGCAGTACTGGTTCCAGCTCTGGAGTCCTCAGTACAGGAGAGACAGGGACCTGTTGGAACAGGGCCAGAGGAGCCACAGCAATCATGTGAAGGCTGGAACCCCTCTGCTGTAAGTCCAGGCTGATAAAGTTGGGGTTGTTCAGCCTGGAGAAGGGAAGGCTCTGGGTAGATTTTCTTGTGGCCTTTCAGTGCTTAAAGAGGCCTGTCAGAAAGATGGGGACAGATGTTTAGCAGGGCCTGTTTGGATAGGACAAGGGGTGATGTTTTTAAACTAAAAGAGGTAGTTATAGACAGGAGAGGAGAAAAGAAAGTTTTATGAGGTGCTAAGACCTTGTCCCAGGATGCCCAGAGAGGTGGTGGATGCCTCATCCCTGGAACTATTCCAGGTGAGCTTGGCTAGGGCTCTGAGCAACCTGCTCTATATGTCCCTGCTTTTTGCAGGGGGGTTGGACCAGATGACCTTTAAAGGTCCCTTCCCACACAAACCATTATGAGATTCTATCATTCTACAGATAGATAGATAGATGGACATAGCTCCCCTTGACAGTTCTGTTCTTGACAGACTCTGCTGCTGCCCTGCTTCTGCCCACCCACAGCCACTCACTGTTGGCTGGAAAGGCCATTGCTGGACTAGAGAGAGGCTGAACAACCCAAGGATGGAATTTGGATTAGGTAGTTTAAACACTGAGGCTCAAACGTCTCAAAGGAAGCTCTTGGTTAAATGAATGCCTGGGGATGCTCTGGATGGGCAGGCTGGGGGTCCCCTGGGTCCTTCCATAGGTGTTGACCTACACCTTTACACTGACATAGGTTGTCCAGGGTACAGTTGCCCATTTGTCCTTGACAGACATTCAGGCTGTGGCCCACCCCATGGCTGGGGACCTGAACCAGTCTTAGCCCCACCCAGCCTCTTCTCCCATACCCCTAGGGTGCTCCAGCACAGAAAGGGATGGAAAGTTTCATAACCCTGAAGGGTTCTGAGCAGGTTTCAAAACCAAGTAAGTTGAGGTGGGAGGACATTTTCAATCACTTCTTGCTGGTGTTCTGGAGCTTCTCCATCCCAGTGGTTCAGGAATTCATGGCAGGACTGGGCGTTCGGGCTGGATTCAAACCAGGCTGCACTGGCCAGCTTCAGAGCAGGCTGGGATTCATGGTATTTCCTTCCAGGGATGCTGACAGGGGAGTCTGAGATGGAGAGTGATGTCTCTGAAGCTTCTGAGCCTTTAGTGTTCACAATGGCCTAGATGTTGTAACTGCGTAATGCAGGGAGGAGTTTTACCATCCCCAGTGCTGCTGTGTGCAAGGAGAAGAGCTTTAAATATCTTGGGCCAGAGCACTGGAAGTAAACAGTTTAGGTGCTGACTTCTGTTGCATCCTGATACTCTGGTTGAGTGAAAGAAGGGACACCCCCCCCCCCCAAAACAAAAAAAAAAAAAAAAACAAAAAAAAAAAAAAAAAAAAACAAAAAAAAAAAACCAACACAACAAAAAAAAAC
>JANIJG010003934.1:44954-56926 GCA_024611175.1 Megaceryle torquata | reverse complement strand
CTGCCCAGAGAGGCTGTGGAGTCTCCTGCTCTGGAGACTTTCCAGCCCCACCTGGCTCTGTTCCTGTGTGGGCTGCCTTGGGTGACCCTGCTCTGGCAGGGGGGTTGGACTCCATGATCTCCAGAGGTCCCTTCCAACCCCTGCCATTCTATGACTTGACCAAGGTAAAGAGGAAATTGGTGCCAGAGCCACAGTGGGAATGTAAAGTTTTCTGACTTGTGCTGTGCTTGAAACATTTCTCCAGCTCCAAAGGACCTGGAATCAGCTCCTGTGCTTTTCTTTAAGTAGGTAATTAGATAAAATTACAAACCTATTATGTAACATAGCAAGAAAGGGCACTAGCTCAACTCTTTTACTTTGTAAATAGAGACTTTATCCAGTAACTGATGAACACTTACAATTTTTAAGTAGCTGAACTGTTAGGCTGGAGTATAACCTGTGCCTAACTAGGTGATGGTTAAACCTCTCATTACACAGTATAACATTTCAGGAAACGCCTTGGGGACTTTGAGATGATCTTATTTCCAAACGTGACAACATCTCCTTTGAAAACAGTACCCAAATTCCTGAGCAAAGAAAGCCCCCTTGAGCATTTTACCCAAGAATCTCCCTACTGCTCTGCTTTCTGTTGTCACGTTACACGCTGAAGGTGGAATAGATCTGTCACTAGCAAGATGATGGTATTTTTCTGCTGTAAAGTGAAGATAAATGCGGTCGGTAGTGTTGATTGATGTTAACTTGGCACATGTATTAATTCAGAGGAGTTGATACCTGTTTGTTTTGCACGTTTCAGAAATATGGCTACACACACCTTTCTGCTGGTGACCTCCTTCGAGATGAACGCAAAAGGCCGGGCTCACAGTATGGAGAACTCATTGAGAACTACATTAAGGAGGGAGAAATTGTACCCGTTGAAATAACAATCAGCTTGCTGAAGAGGGTAAGGAAAGGGCTATTTCCTTGCTGGCTCACTCATGCAGACTGAGCAACAAAGAGGTGGCTGTATCCTGGAAGGATTGTCTTTCCTCCAGCATGAATAGTTTGAAATGGCAGACGTGTAGGTGCACATCACGTGCTGGGCTTCTCTTAGCAATTACTCTTGTTTCTGGGTGGTTGGAGAGCAGTAGGATGGCCTCTGATACTTGGGGACCTGTGAGAATGGATTAACTTTATTTATTTATTAGTAGCTCTAGGGTAATCAGTGAAACTATATTTCTTATTTCCCTTACCTTGCTTTTGGACCTCTTGGTCAGCTCAGTCATATTTAACTGGAGGGTAGAGGCCTTAAAGGTACTGAGTTTCTGCAAGTTTTATCAAAATCAATAGCCAGGTGAAGGAGAAGAGCACCTTCTGACCTTTCTGGGGGGGGAAAAGCCCTTTACCTGTATTAGATATCCAGGAAAACAACCAGAGTATTCTCTCAAAGACAGAAAAGGCTTCTGTGCTTATGGCACTAAATGTATCTGGAGTCTTTCCATTAGAATTAACTCTAGATCAGGGATGTTTTGGCACCTTATCGAGTAACAGCACTTTTTGGTATCTTGTAGAAAATCAATTTTAAAGCTGAGATTGTGTGTTAGGAGATTTTTGAGCTTTATGATAATAATCCTAAAATAAATGCTTCCCAACTTCTCATGTCAACATGGGGGGGGAAGGTGTAATTGAATAAGTAGATATATGATTGATGTGTAGGAGATTATGAACTGAATTCTCTTTTATCAGGCTATGGATCAAACAATGGCTGCCAATTCCCAGAAGAACAAGTTCTTGATTGATGGGTTTCCCAGGAATGAAGATAATCTTCAAGGCTGGAAGAAGACGATGGATGGAAAGGCTGATGTTTCTTTTGTTCTCTTTTTTGATTGTGACAATGAGGTAATGAAGTGTGTCATTCTAGAACTTCCTTTCTTGCTATCTTGTGAGAATCATTCAAGGAGAACAATAAAACTCTGTCAGGTAGCAAACAGACTAGTGTTAAGAGTAGAAGGAAAACTTGGTCTGTGAGGTTTCAAGGATTTGGTTTTGAAATAGCAAACAGCCAGTTGCTCTTGGTATAGTCACGTGCAAATTATATTGCAGTCCTTCTGGCAAATGCATATAGCTTATTAAAAAAAAAAGCTTATAAAAACTTTAAATACATTATACAAAACTATTTGGCAAATTATCAGAAAACATTACTCTGTTTACTATTCATAACTGTTTGTTTAGTCCAAAGCAAACTTCACAGCAGCTTTCATTCCAAAGTGCTGGCAGCAGCAGTCTTTATTTTCATAATTATGAGCTGTGCTATAGGATAGCCAGTAATTAATGTTTTATTCAGCAAGTCATTAGATTACAAGGGCATTTTGACAGTGACACATTATATTCATTTAACAAGCACCGTGATATGGTGTCTTTTTAATGTGTCAATGCCCTTGAGGTATAAAAAGTGATGTGAGAATCCCAGCACTTTAAGCTGACATTTTTCCTTTTACCCTTTTCCCCAGTTTCCTGAGAATTTTTTGTGGTTGTTTTGGATTTTTTTTTGCTTATGTTTGTTTTTGTTTGTTTGTTTACTTAACTGCAGGGATTTTTTTTTAATCTCAAAGAAGGAGATGGGGTTTTTTTTCCTTTTAATAACTTAAATGAGATTAAATTTATTTCTTTTTCCCTTCATTTGTTGGGGTGTTAATTTTGGGATTCTAAGGGGTTTTTTCTGTTTGTTTTGTTTGGTTTTTTTGCTAGATGTAAAAATAGCCAACAATGTCTACACGACCTTCTGAATTTTTTTTTAATTATTATTTTTTTTTACTATGGGTGTATTTCATAAGAAAAAAAAAATCAACCATCATCCTGTTGCATAAGTAGGCTAAATGTCTTTGTTCAGTGTACATGTGTCAGCATTCCTTACTTTGTATATCAAAACTTAGTTCATTTGGCAGTTTATAACTCTGGTTGGTTTTTACTTTGATTTTTTAAGTCTTAGTTACAGCAGTGTCAAGGACATTTTCACTTACAGTAACTCAGTATGTAGCCTTACAGAATTCCTGGGAGAAGGCACAGTGCCTTTCTTTCAGTGCAGGCACGTAGTAGTAGTCTAATTTGACAAGCAGCTTTTCAGAAAGTCTGAACACCTCTGAAAATCAGGTCATTTTCTTCTTTAAACAGCTCAAGTTGGACACCCAGTCGAACCATGGAGCTTGAATTTGCTTTTACTTCGACTGATCCCAATCCCATTTTAGGAACCCCCATCTCGCTAAGCTGAAGTCTTAAAGCTGTCATCTTTTTTTCTCTGAAAGAATCTTAACTTTCCTTGTAAATTCTGGTTGCGTTCACCAGATCTGGGCAGTATTTTGTATGCTGGGGCTCTTGAGAGTATTGTTTTGTTCCTGCTTTCAAGATAGCACCTTGTGTTCTTTGTTGTGATCCTTTTGGTGTCTTCTTTTTTGTAGATATGCATTGGGCGTTGTCTTGAAAGAGGCAAGAGCAGTGGTAGGAGTGATGATAATCGGGAGAGTCTGGAAAAGAGGTACTATCTTCAACACTTTTCTCTTTGTTTCTGTTTAATTTTTACTGTGTAATGCTTTTCCTCCCTGTGCTTTCTCCTAGAATTCATACGTATCTGCAGTCTACTAAGCCTATAATAGATTTGTATGAGAGAATGGGAAAAGTCAGAAAAGTGGATGCCTCTAAATCTGTTGATGAAGTAAGTATCTAAGCCAAAAACCCACAAGGATGACAGTGGCAGGGAACATTTTTGGCACTCTTTTGAGCTGTGTGGATGTGTGGTTAGTGTGCTAATTAAGCACTGATGTCTGTTACTGAGGGAGGTTGTGGAACTCTTGCTTTGAATCTTGAAGAACTGATTAAGATGTGAATAGCTTTAAGAAATCAATTAGTTCTGCTTGAATATGAGCTGGACTAAACACATTGTCAGTGTTTCTGTTAAACAGTGTCTTGTCTTTTTCACTTTCAGGAGCTTTTGCTTTTCTGAGGTAGTATTGCTCCTCTGTCTCAGTTTCCCAGAACTGATGCCAGTTTCAGTCTTAAATCTTTATCGATGATCTAGATGAAGGTGTTGAGCACTTCTTCAAGCATGTTTGCAGATGACACCAAGTTGGGTGTGAGTGTCGATTTGCTTGAGGGTAGGAAGGCTCTGCAGAGGGATCAGAACGGGTTGGATCGATGGGCTGAGGCCAATTGTATGAGGCTCAGCAAGGCCAAGTGCTGGGTCCTGCATTTGGGTCACAACAACCCCAGACAAAGCTATAGGCTTGGGGAAGAGTGGCTGCAAAAGGACCTGGGGGTTCTGGTCAACACTCATCTGAACATGAGCCAGTAGTTGTGCCCAGGTGGCCAAGAAGGCCAATGGCAAACGGGCCTGGATCAGAAACACTGTGGCCAGCAGGAGAAGGGAAGCGATCGTGCTCCTGTACTCGGCACTGGTGAGGCTGCACCTCAGGAACTGGGTTCACTTCTGGGCCCCTCACCACAAGAAAGACATTGAGCTGCTGGAGCAAGTTCAGAGAAGGGCAGCCAAGCTGGTGAAGGCTCTGGAGAACAAATCCTGTGAGGAGAGGCTGAGGGAATTGGGATTGTTTAGTTTGGAGGAGTCTGAGGGGGAGACCTTCTCGCTCTCTACAAGCACCCGAAAGGAGGTGGTTGTGAGATGGGTGCAGCCTCTTTGCTCAAGTAAATAACGACAGGACAAGAGGAAATGGCCTGAAGTTGCACCAGGGGAGGTTTAGACTGGATATTAGGAAGAATTTATTTACTGAAAGAGTAGTCAGGTGCTGGAACAGGCTGCCCACAGAAGTGGTGGAGTCACCATCCCTGGAGGCATTCAGAAAATGTTTAGATGAGGCACTTCAGGACATGCTCCAGTGGGATGGTGAGGTGTTTATTTTTTTTTTTTATTTTTTTTTGCTTTGTGGTTTCTTTGTTTAGTTTTTCTTGTTTGGTTGGTTTTGGTTTTATTGTTGTTGGGGTTTTTGTTTGGTTTTAGTTTTGTTTGGTTTTCTTTGTTGACAGTTGGATCTTAGAGGTCTTTTCCAACCGTGACATTCTGGGTTTCTGTAAAGAATTTCTGTGAATGTTTGAAGAAAAACATTTATTTTAAAAATACTGTCAATTATTTTGTCTGTTGGTTTAACTTAAAGTAACTGTTTGACTAACACATCATATAATTAATATTCTTCTCTCTCTTTTTAGGTGTTTGAAAAAGTTGTACAGATTTTTGACAAAGAAGGCTAATTCCCAGCTCTGAACGTTCATTTAAACTTGTGCTTGAATCTTGCTTGAATAGCTGCTACTGCAGTCCACTCTTTGTAATCGTTTTAAATTTCTTGGGTTTTATTCTTTTTCACATATCTAATGATGATTGGAAAAGCAGTTAATTACAAACGGATCTGGTTTTTAACTAGGAAATAATTTCTTGTAGCTATAGTATACAAATGTCAGGGTTCTCCATTAGTACAAGTTCAGTTATTTGGCAAAACCCCAGTTGAAACATCTCTCTGAAGGGAGATCTGGCACAGATTTGTGCCTATCATGGACAGCCCTTCTTATTCCTTAGTGCCATGCACCTCTTTTTTTTTTTTTTTTTTTTTTTTTAAAGGATCAACTAAACAGCAGCATTGGGCAATGAGGGACCTGTGTGCCCTTGTTTGTTTTTTCAGATGCTTGGACCAAATTTAGCAAACATTTTTTCAGAGTATAATTTTGTCCCAAAGTTCCCTGTTATCCCCAAACTCGAATTCTCTAAGTCAAGCTACAGTTAGTATGAGAATCTGTTTCAGCAGTTCTCACAACAGTATTTAATATACTGTTCAGCAATAGACATACAAAAGTACTTTATGGAAAGTGGTGCTTATGACTCTGGATATAAACTGTCTTGTAAGTTCTTGGGTACCTGGATGACGTGGCCCTGGGCTTTACCTTGTCTTCATTTGCAAAAGGTTAAGAATATAATTTCAAAGTGGGGTCAGTATTTGCATACTCATTCATTTTAAGTGGTAGTTATATTCTTAATTACAGCATGTTCTTCACAAGGTGGCAAAACTCTTAAGTGGTGTACAATAAGCAAAATCTTCTAACAGGTCTGTCTTTTGTAATGAGTGCAAGGGATTTTCTGTATTATTATTGTTATTATTATTATTATTGAAGTACTATGTTACTGAATGCTTTAAGGTTTGTTACCTGGGGAAATACTTTTATGGTTAAATTAGTGAATTTGTTTCCCTGAAACGGTATCATTTTAATAGCTCTTTGTTTGAAAAGATTGTAAATTATTGCACTTTTGTCCCGATGTGGTCAGCTGAGGGGAGGATACCTACAGAAAAAGAAATTCCATTCCCTTAAATAAATTCCCACTTCATCACGTTCTCTTGAATCGGCCAAGTACAGTCAGCAGCAATAGTTGGGATGAGCAGACAACTATTTGAAACAAACTGGTTGAAATGTTTGCACAGATGTGCTGTAATTCTGCCTTTTGTTTAAAGTAACCTTTTCTCTCCCCTATATAGTACGCATTGGTCTGAGGGGGCCCAACCATGCATTCCTTGCATGCCCCTGAGCTTTCACTGAAGAAGGCTCCAGAAGGCTTGAAGATGAGTGTTTTAACTCATTTTCCTGCTAGAGTGGCTCTTCCTCCAATAACTGACGCTGTGATTGGTTTGTGATGTGCTAAGAGGTGGGGCAAATTGCAGGGAATTGCAATTTGGAAGCCTTGGAGTTCAGCTTTCCTTTATCGATGACTTTCTCTGTTTAGGAAAAGCTTGAAATTAAGTTTAGCTTCTAATAAGAATCAGATGTGTTGGTCCTCATCCTGCAATCTGATCTGTGCAGGCAGATTTCTATTTGCATAAATTCTCAGCTCACTTTGGTTCTTGAGGAACCGAGGAAGAGATGGTTCCAGAAACAAAGGGTAAATCTTTTCCAGTATGGCAGGAGTTTGAACGATGGACTGAGCACAAACAGCTGTTTACTGCTGCAGAATATATGGACCATGACTACTTTTGTGAGTGTGGGAGGCTAATGCTTTTGCTTTATGATGTAATTTCCTTTTTTTTTTTTAAAAAAAAATCATGACATTTGATTTTTCCTGTATGAGTATGTTGACATAGGATAGGATCCAGCAAAACTGCAAGTTTTGATATGAAGGTTAGAATCAGGGTTTTTCCAAAAACACTTCAGACGAGATTCTTCCATCTAATTAGAGAGGTTTAATTATCTTTTGTTTCAAAGTTATTGGTTTTTACAAGTTCAGAATGGACTATGTGTTTTCTCTCATCATATACTTTTCTGTGTATTTAAGTGCTGAAACAAACAAAAAACCCAAACCCTTTGGAGCAAGTTTTTAGAAAAAAACCAAACCAAACCAACAATGTTCTGGCAATATTGAATTTGGAGTGGATTGTAATGTGTCTGTGCAAAGATTAGAATTTGTTGTCATTTTATTTATTGAAGATGCCATTGTGTTACCAATTCTTTCAACTTGGATTTATGATTGAAATAAAGATGAAAGGCAATATGCCAATGTGTTGTCTCCTTGTAGCAGCAAAACTGTACGAAGAATTTGAGGTGATCCAATAAAATTTGTTCTGTGGCATAATAAGAGTGCTTGGCTTACCATCCTCTGTCACAAGGGGTATGTTTAATACATATTTATCTACCTAAAGTGTCCATTTATTAGTGTTGGATACCTTGCATGGTTGCACACACACAGGGATGTGTATGAAAGTTCAGTTTTCACCATCAGAACTGAAGTCCTAAAAACCCTGTTAGGCACGGGATCAGATCAGACAAAATGCCTGTTGGAATCGGTTCCTTTTCTTGATTATCCAGGTTTATCATACTCTATTTTTCCTGCAGTTGTGGTGTGATAATTCATTTGGCACATCTGGGAAAGAAAGGGGACTAGGAAATGCAAATATATTTTATAGAAGCTGCTAAAAATGCTTTTTGTCTGGATTTCTCAGGTTTCCTTGCTCAATCCTGAATGCCATTCCACTGCTTTGCTCATGCTGTACTCGAGGCTGGGTGTGCTTAAAGGAGATTGGCACGGCCTAATACTCTTTATAAAAGACAGTGAGAGGTTGCCAGGCTTATTTTTGAATAAATCTTCACATTTTGCATAAAGCTTTGTCACAAAAATAAGTTGTTTATTCTTCTGTAGGTTTCTAGTAAGCAAGAAAAACTAAAAACCTTAACTCTGGAAAGATTTGTAGAGCTGGCCTGAAAGGGGGGGGGGAAAGCCAGGGGTTTTCCAGCACTCCTAGGAATCTTCCTGCTGGTAAAATGACATAGACCAAAGTGTTTTGGTGAAACCTCATCCTGAGGTTGTAGTGTCTGGCTGATGGGGACGAGGCTCTTCAGAGCAAGCTTCCCACTCCCACTTGTGGGAGTCCCTGCCCAAAACGTGCCACTTTGATGGAGTGGGAGCAGGCAGAGAAAACCCCAAGGGTGCAGCTGAGGTTTGCCTCAGGGTCACTTATTCTGCACTAGCAACACTTGCCTTTAAGAAGAAGATTTCCAAGGTCTTGTGCAAAATGCTTTGCCTTACAACAGTGAGGACATGTGTGAGCCTCTGAACTGGGGAGAATGGGAGAGTTAAATGTAAAAACCCCTCAGCTCAGACTGGGGCTGCCAACTGTCATTACCGGTTGGCAGTTTCTAGTCACCAGCATTTAGGAAAGTTGCAGCTCAGGGGATTACTGTTCTGCTTAGTTTGAAGTGCAATACCAGTTTGGTCCGTGTTGTGATACAGATGTCTCTGACTATGATCTGTGACTACTCTGCTGCCTTTCTGCTCGGGGCGGGGCAAACACTTGGCCCCTTGGCACCACCAGCTTATTTATTCAAGACGTGGTGCAGCAGGAGACTGGGCACCTGGGGCTGTGCTCTTGCCCCAGTCCAGAGATCCCCGATGTTAACAGCTAATACTGAACACTGCAAGATGATGCAAAGGGGGTTCAGCTGATCGGGTAACAGAGTAACAAAAATAGTAAGATTTTTGCTTTCTTATAGCAGCAGTTCTCACACTCTTGATCTGCAGACCTCCACAAGTCTTTCAGTGGAGATAGGGGGGTGTAAATCAATTTAATCTTGGCAGCTCTCTGCAATTTTTCATGGATTGCTTAGTTTAAGAGGGTGTTTTTCAGCCTGTGGTCTGTGGAGTATTTCTGTTGGTAACAATAGGCATCTTTATTGAGTCTTCTAATCTGCTCAGTTGATGTGTTCGCTATGCTCTTTGCTTTCTGCCTTTTAAGGCTTTTCCAAATTGCAGATGCTCTTTGGGATGGGGAAGGGGCTGCTCTTGCCAATCTTTAAGTGCCTTGTAAAAGAAACAACATCTTTAAATACCTTCAGCTGCAGCAATCAAAACCTGTTTCTGCCACAAGCTTGGTGTATAACCTGTTACAAAACCGCTGTAAAGCACCTTGGGCTTTTCTTTTTTCCACCTAGAGAACATCTGTGTTGTACCTCTGCTCTTTTTTGTTAGGAGGGAGATCAGATGTGTCTGTCTTGCTTCAGCAGCAGTTGCATGAAAAAAAAATCCCTCCTCAATCACTAGCAATGACCTGTTACGCTTCAATGGAAGCAAGTGAGATGATTGAGGGGAGCAAAGACGCTTAAAGAAGCTCAGTCAATTCTGCTTCACTGGCCAGACTTCAGCTTTAGATGAGTATCTGTGCCGTGCAGCAGCAACACTTGTATTTAGTCCAGCTATGTCATGATTATGCTGTACAGGAATTCCTGCAAAAGCATTCCCTCTCTAGAAGTTGCCCATCTCCCCCCACTGACTCTGCCACCTTGAATTCCAGGGGTTGTGAAGACAGCAATTTGTCTTCCACGTAAAGCCGTAGAAGGTAAACTGGTCAGGATGAAGACAAATTGAGCAGTGCTTGTGAAGAGTGAGATGCACAGCTTATTTCTGTGGGCAGCAATGCCAGGCTGTGTTGTCATCCTGGTTTATAACTGCCTTCAGACAGCAAAGCAGAAATTTTCTCTTCCCCCCTCAAATGTCTGGCAGAAAGCTTTGCTTTTGTCTAAAATGCTTCTTAAGCACCGAGCGAAACATTCAGTCCAAAACCAAATACCAGTTTGAGTTGTGCTTTTTCTGACTAATTTACAAATAGGAGGGTTTGGTTTAGTTTCTTGTAATAGCTGCTGCAGTGAAAATCCAAGACACCATCCCAAGAGATGCTATCTGCTCTATTCTGGAGGGCTTTTTAGCACAACGCAGTTTCTTTGTGGTTAGAAATGGTGAAGACTGCCAGTGATCTTCGAGGTCTTTTCCAACTGTGACAATGCTGTGATTACCAACATGTAATGATAGGTGGATGGGACGTGGAAAGGGTATCTTGCACAACTGTGCTGGGTGCGTGCTTTTGTTTAGTGCCATGAGATGTGAAAAGAGATTCTTAATTGGATCAAGTCTTAGGAGTGAAGAAGCTTAATTTGCTGCAGAGGTCTTCTGGGACTATCAGAATCTAGCAAGGTGTTTGGAGGGTATAATATGTGGTGGTCCTCTTTCCTGACTGAGCATCTGTCTCTTTAGGGTCGCTGTTGGGGGTGTTACTGCTGTTGTCTTCTTGAACCAGAACCAGCTGAAGTGCCCTGCTGTAGTCACCAAATATTTTGAGGTCCATGTTACGTTCTAACCCGAGTACCTCTGTCCTTGTCTGAATCCCTCCATTTGGATATGATGGAAATCATCAGTTCCTTTATTTCAGGGGGAAGACTGGCACAGTCCAAAGTTAAGCTGCAGCCCCTCACACGCAACCTTCTAGGAGAGGGAGATGATCACTGGGAGCTGTAGTGGCCTCCTTATTTCCACTTTCCTTTCCAGGTCATGCATCCTGAATGGAAACATGGATGACACGCCCTGGGTGATCCTGCTCTAGCAGGGGAGTTGGGCTCGATGATCTCTAGAAGTCCCTTCCAACCCCTCCCATTCTATGATTCTATGACAAGATTTACCAAGGTATAGTAGTATCTCCCTACCCCAAGAGGGGACATAGTAGCTGGACCATGGGACAAACCCTTGGGCATGAAAAAAAGTTATGTTGTGAAACATCCTGGGTACATTTTTTCAAATGAAAGTATAATCAGCAGCCCCATTTTTTCTGGGTAATCACAAATGTCCATGGAAAATAGAAACAGGGATAATTTTACCACATTCTTTCTAATTTAAAATTTTCTGCGGAAAGAAAGTGCATTTGACCACTTCCTTGCAACAGAGAGCTCAGGTTTTTAAGTGCTCTTCCTAAAGGCAGTGTTGCATTTGGCTTACCATGTGTGACTCCTCGTGAAGCTTCCCTGCTTTCTTGGATGTTCTTGCCAGCAAGAGCTGATTGCTTCCAGCAATAAACATCCCACAAAATTATGTATGTTCTTTAAGAAAAGTACCAAGATTTTCTGCTAATTGCAAAAATACATAATGGATGCCTTCAGCATCTGTTATTTATTCTCTAACCAGCTTTCATCCAAGAGTAACCTTTAAACAAACATTAAGATTGGGTCGTGTAACTGTTCCAATGTGCCACTCACATCCACACCCTCCAGTTTAATTCTGCTTGAAAGACACGCTTATAATTCACTTCTAGCGAGAGGGAGAAGTTGTTTCTATCTCTAGCTCGGAGATGTTCACAACCTGGAGAAGACGATGCTCGGTGCCAGAGCTGAAAGGCGTGTCTCGGGCGTTTAGCTTTGCTCTTTTGGGAAGCCAAAAGCCCAGCAGAGGCTTTTGCTCACACGACAATTGCTTCCATCTACCACGAGGAGGGGTGCGAGGCTCGCAGAGAGGAGGATGCAGCTTGAAAGGGTCATTCATAGGCTGTATTTCCCGTATATCGAACCACCTGGCTTTTAATACCGCCCCCCCGCCCCCCCCCCCCCCCCCCCCCCCCCCCCCCCTTTCGCTGCCTCCTCTCTCTTTACATTTCTTTTTTCTTTTTCTGCATCTAAAATATACATCAGTTAGATGTCTG
>JANIJG010003934.1:24650-36298 GCA_024611175.1 Megaceryle torquata | reverse complement strand
TTCCTCTTGTCCCATCACCAGTTACCTGGGAGAGGAGACCAGCACCCACCTCCCTGCAACCTCCCTTCAGGCAGCTGTAGAGAGCAGTAAGGTCTCCTGCCAGTCTCCTCTTCTCCAGACTAAACAACCCCAGGTTCCTCAGCTGCTCCTCACAAGACATTTTCTCCAGACCCTTCACCAGCTTCATTGCCCTTCTCTGAACTTGCTCCAGCAGCTCAATGTCCTTTTTTTTTTTTCTTTTTTTTTTTTTTGATACTGTGGTCCCTAAAACTCACAGTGCTGAGGAGGGAGCTTCACCCCAACTTGGGTGTGTCTGGGGACTCTCGGGAGCTCATCAGCCATTCTGTGGATGGGGAAAGGAGCTGACCCAGCCCCTCTGCTGATGGATATCTCCCATGTGAATGGTCAACTCTCCTGTCCATCCAACTCAGAGTCAGTCACCAGGTCTCATTCTCTTCTCTGACTGTCCTCTTTTAAGTAAAAGAGGCTTTCTTCCCTCACCCTACTCTCTTAACTCTTGGATTTGGGTCTAGGTCTCACTTTTGCAGAGAACAGCTCTCTCCTCCATGGCTGCTCAGCACCTTATCCTCCTCCTCTTCCAGCCCAGGGAGGGCTGGGCTGCTTCCTGACCAACTTGTGATCCTGGAAGTTCCCTCCATGTACAATGAACATTTGGTGGTGGAGAAGGATTAAAAAGAAGCAGAGGACTGGAAGAAGCATTTCAGCAGTCAATGCAACAGGCAAAGCTGAATTAGTGTTAAAATTTGCCAGTTATCGGTGTTTTGAGTATTTTGTACAATTTTAGGAGTCCCAGTGCAGATATATTTTATGCTTTGTTTATTGAAATTTGTGTGGTTTGTTTTTGTTTTGTTTTGAGATTTTTTTTTCTTTGCAGAAAGAAAATCTGCCTGGCAATTTACTGTGTGCATTTATTCCATTTTTTTTTTAATGTAAAGTGGAAACAAGCATCTGAAATCATTCTTCTCCTGACAGCAACATCTGTAAAGCCTTAACTCTGGAAGGAGGCAGGAACCAAGAGATTTATAACCCCCTGCTGAAATATTGGAACGACCTTATTTCCCGGCAATTAGCTTTGCTCAAAACATTTTTGTTTCCCATTAGAAGCAATCTACTAACATTTACATTGATGTGTTTAATAGTTGTTGGCCCTCTCTGAATTCAAGCAGGCAAGGCAGGGGGAGAGGGGAGGAACATGCTTTGTAAACTGTGAGAGTGTTTGTGTGGCGTCGTGTGTTGCGTTTGTTGATAGTGGTGAAAACATCCATCATGCTACGCTCCAGAACAGGGAATGACATCTCTGGGGAAAGGGAAGAGAACTGGAGTTTGGCCAAAGCTTCTCTACCACTGCATGTACCAGGACTAGCTCCAGTGCCTTCGCTGGACAGTAGATCTTGATTCAGCTGAAACTCACGAAGAGAGGAGAGGTGAGGAGAGAAGGTGGAGTGGCACCTACACGTAAGCTGCTGTAGGAATGAGTATGGGCTTTGGTGTTCAAGGTGTGATGAGCCAGACTAAGGAGTGGATGGCTGGGTGGATCGTTCCCCTTTTTCAGCAGATGCAGCATTTTCCAGCAGAGCAAGGAGCTGGCGATGGCAGCTCCTGAGACCTCTCTGTGGCGGTCTGGGGGAGAGAGTTTCTCCCAGCCCTCAGCAAGAAGTGGATTTTGGTTAGGTGGCTGGGTGGGTTGATTTTTAGGATGTTGAAAGCTTGATGTAATGGGATGAAACTGAGAATCAGATGTTTTAAGCTGCAGAGCAACATGAGGAAAGCCTGATGTCTGAATGCATTGATAGCCTGAGTTGGAAATGGCAGCAAATGTTGTGACAGGTATTGTCTTGTAAGAGCAGAAGAAAGAAATGTCTATTTTCTCCTTGGTTTTGAGATCAGGAAGATAAATATTGTATCTAGATAAGGCCCTGAGTGAAGCTGAAAAAGACTAATGGTTTAATTGTTGAAAAAACACTAGGGTTGTTAAAACAAAGCTGAACTTGAAATACTGAGGATGTTTAAGGACAGCATCTTGTTTCTTTGCTTTGAGATTATTAATGTGTCTTGTAAATTGAAAGAATAAAAACATTATGATTGGAGATGTTGTTAGCTGGCTGTGGGATGTCCCTGTGATGGACAGCATGGAGGAGAAGCTTTCTGAGGAAATGCTGTAGCCCTGCAGGTGATGGATGGTTTTGATGTTTGTTTGCTTTCTGGAGGTTTCTTTCACCACAAGATATAAATTTGAAAGCTTGCTCCAGCATGGGCAGCAGATGGTGTCATCTCAATTTCATTTAAGTCATAGACGATTCACTTGCTTTGGCTGAAAATGAGCTTTTCCTGGCCCAGCTGCTCTCCCAGCTATGCCACAGTTGCCCACCCTCTATGCTGTGCAGCCGTAACTGTTTTGTAAAGCTGAGTAGTTAGCTGCATAACCAAAGGTTAAAAATGAATCCCTTTTGGAGGTGTGACACTGAACAGTAACATGGAGCTGCAGGTATCAAGGATGGCAACATCTTAATCTGGCTTTGCCTTGGGAGCTGAGGTTTTATATATATGAATATTCAGCCATTCAGATGATCTCTCCCCATAAGTCACCGTGGTGTCCGAGGTGCTTCTCTCAGTTGAGTATCTGCTGAAATAGCCACTTACTAGCAAAATTAGAGATTGCACTGCGGGTGAGGAGCTGTCTTTTGACAACCTTGGAGAGGAAAGATGTGTGCCCCAAAGAGGCAATGGCTACCTGCCCTCTCTACTGCCTTGGGGACACTGGCTGGGCTCTCAGTGTGGTTTGGGGTACTTCTGTTAAATCTGCTGGGGGTGGGGGGCAAACGTTGATAGATTTATTTGAGGTATCCCAGAGAAGTCTACCTGGTCCATTAGTCTCACTAGATGGCTGGAGCATGCCAGTACAAGCTGAGCACTGGGACACCAAGCCTCCACTGGTATGTGGAGACACCAGGGGCTCAGATGAACATGCCTCTCTTTGCCACAAGCTTATAGCAGTGTCTGCTGGGGAGGGAGGGTGCTGCTGTCAGTCGTCGGCCTGTCTCACTCCAGGCATTCCTGGCACAAGTCTCTTCAGGTTTGTCTCTTTGTGCACGGTCTGATAATTCCTCCTCTGAGGAGCTTGCTTTTTTTTTTGTCTTTTTCTTTGAGAGGCCAGGGTAGCTCCCTGCTCCCCATCCTTTCCTCCTGCAACATGGGCTGAAAAATTCCGCTCCTCTTCAGCCGCAGGCGGGATCCCTGGCACATGCCTTGGGCTGCCCCGGACAGTCTCTACCCAAGCAGCCCCTTGCACCAGCAGAAACACCATATCCAAGCACTGGTAACGCTGTGGCTGAACACCGAGGGAGGGAAGGAGAAGGAACAACAATGTTGGTTCCCCCCAGACAGGATAAACCCACCACGATTGACTTGTGCTGCTTTTAGCAGCAGAAGGTGAAGTGCCAAAGCCAGTTAATGTAGGAGATGATGGGAAGCAAAATCTCAAGTGAGTTTTTAGGGTGGTGACTGAATTTCTGGCAGGGATGAGCTGCCCTAAGAGGCACTTTAACATATCTCTCCCTGTGGAGTTATTTCCTCAGTATCCACCCCAGACAGAATACCTCCCCCTATTTAAACAATGTTGTGGTTAGAGGAGCACCACAGAGGCCTCCTTCCTGAGGGCCACATCTGTACATTCCTTTTTATCTCCTAGACCATGAACTTTATGCATGTGAGGTACTGCTGGCATCGCCAAGGCAGTGGGTGGACCAAGCCAAGGTTGGACTTGGTATTGGTGGGTTGTTTAGTCCAGTCCTTGTTTCCAGAGCATCATCTGGACACGAGTGATGAGTAGCTGGGAGAAAGGATGCAGAGGCAAACTGGTCCCTCACTTAAATAACTGGTGGGATTTAGGGAAGATGATGCATTCATTTCATGTGGCATGGAGGATTCATCCCATATAAAGTTGTCTTGCTCACAGCTGGCCTGGGACAGCTTCCACGTGTCCCCCTGGAGATGGACAGTGCTCCCTGCCTTGCACCCCATCTGCTGGACAAAGGAGTTTTTCAGCAGTGGATTATTCTAGTGGAGAGAATTCAAGTGTGTATTTTAACTGAAGGATGCTGCTCTGTGCTTTTGGGGGTTCTTTTGTGCTTGAAACTGCCACAAAATGTGTAGGAGTGTCCCTTTTTTCTTGAAGGGCGGGTTTCTTTTCACTTCCCAGCTGCAGGCAGGCTTGGCAAACAGATTTATTCAGGGATGTGTGTGTCTGCGTGCACAGGTTTATCTTTTTTGTTGGTTTTTTTTTGTTGTGTTTTTGTTTTTGTTTTTTTTTTTAAGAACAAGGTTATGGTGGCCAACAGCTAATCCTAAATTTGGGATACCTGGCATTGTAATGAGAAAACCAACCTTCCTGCACTTAAGATGAGTGACAGGCCAGGTTTGGCCCCAGCAACCTTCAGAACTGGTTTGACCTTGCAACCAGACCTCCTGGACTGACTGACAGCTTTTTACAGCTGCATTAAGGCTGAGCTGACCTTGTTTATCTGGGCATTCACCTGGGAGACAGCAGACATGTCCAGGGATATTAAGTCTCAAGCTGAAAATGTTTGCTCAGGTATTAGGGGGAGAGTTAATTTAGACTGAATACCTCCTATGTGGCACCAGCCACTGCTGGAGGGACAATGCGCCCCTCGGCTGATGACAGTTGGTTTAGACTTTCTAAAGAAATTGGAGTCTCTTTCAAGTGGAGCTGTGCAGAGTCCTTCAACTTGCTCTGAATTTCCTTTTGCATTCAGTCTTGTAGGGGTTTTGGTAAAAAGGAGCCATTGAGTCCTTCCTTCCCATGCAGAGAGATGTGCTTCCACTGTCACAGAAGCTCAGGAGAAGACTGGGGACCAGCAGCTCTTCTCTTTCCCTGTTATGGACCCAGAATGAGAGGACCAGGACCCAGAGCTGCCCTCCTCCTGCACCCAGGGGATATACAAAAAGAAGCACCCAGCAGCCAGTGCTTGCCCTGTCTGCCCCTTTCTACACAGCTGGGAGCATCCAAGGGATGTTGCCTGAAGCCTGTTCCCCTCTCATGTCACCAAAGAGAACAAAGTGATCTCAGTGGAATTATTTCATCTGCTGTGTGGGTGGTTGCACCCTCTGATTTACACCAACATGAGCATGTTCTGGGCAGGTGGTAGAGCATCCCTGGGTGACACTAATCTGGATGTAGGGAGACTTTGGGAATTTTATTTTCTTTTTAATTCTTTCTTTGGGCTTGCAGATAACTAACAGGTCTCAATGTGTGTATGGCTGTGTGGGTGGTCCTGGCTGCATCCCATCCCTGGGGAGGACTGGACCAAATATTGCAGCTCCCTGGGGTCAGGCAGGCACCTTTGCTGCTGGTTTTTCCCAGGTTTTCCTCAGCTGCTGTGTTGAATCACGATCAATAATTCCCTTTTCAGATTCCTCTGAAAAGCTTCTTTTTGTCCACTGGGACTGTGATCACTTTTCAGGAGTGAAGTTTTTGCATGCTGGGACTCCACATGTGGGTGTCTGGTTGCTGCTGGGTGGGTCTAGGCTCACAGGAAAGAGGCAGAGGGCAGCTTGGGGAAAATCTGAAGCTGATTCGTGGTGACAATGAAGATCTCCATGCTGTGAGATCCCTCGCAGCTGGAAGTCCTTTTATTTATTAGTTCATTCCCTGCCATTTTCCCTACTGGCATTCCTTGGTTTCACTCCCTCCATCTTCTTTTCTGCCCAGGTTTCACCACTTCCCTCCTTCTCCCCTCGCACTGCCTGTTTGGAAATGTTGGGGTAACAGTTTGCTCTCTCTATTGCTCAATTTCACCTTGGTGCTGGATTTTTGGGCTGCAGCCTAGGTGAGAAATTAAAATGCCTGGCTGGTGTGGGAAAGACAACCTTGTTAGGATCCTCACAGAAGCTGAAATCTCCAGGGAGGGAAGCCTGAAAGCATCTTTCTCTGCAGTTCATGGAGGCACAGCAAGGGATGCTTTTCTACTTTCACAGAAATGTTGAGACCAGATGGGACAAGTGGATAATCCTTCATCATAGGCTATATTCATTCAAATATCACACCTTGTGCTTAAGGATGAAGTTAGCTACTGCTCTGCAAAGGGACAACCAGCAGCAAGCCACTGAGTGTCCTGCCTCAGTCACAGCACGAGGAGCTGTGTCCCTTTCCCCTGCATTCCTTCTGTTTAGTTCAGGGTCTCAGGTCCCTAAGGAGCCTTCCCTGGGATACCTGAAGACCATCTCCTGAGGTTCCCAACGGCCCCTTGTTTCAGAGGTGCTGCCCAGATGCTCCCAGAGAGGGAGAGACAGCTGAAAAGCTTCCAGGGAGGAGGAGGAGGTGGTGCATCCCACAACTGGAGAAACAGCAAGAAGCTCAGTGGGTTATGCAACTGCCCCAAATCTTAAATATTTGTTCCCGATCCTCATTCCCCCCCTCTCCCTGCCCCTGCTTTGCCATCCTCTGTGTCGAGGTCTGGTAAGTCTCTAAAGGCAGTAAATTCCTAAGGGCGAGGAAAGCCCTTCCTACCAATCTGGGAGGGATTCCCGTGCTAACAGATGTTCCTTACAAGTCCTTCCTGGGAGCTGGTAGGAACCATAAGCTGAAAGTGCCCTCTGGATGTCTGGATCCTCAGCACAGCATGGGCACCACTGTCAGTCCCTCCTGAGCTGGTCTACCCTCAGTAATGAGCCCAGCAAAGAGGGGAAGCATTGAAGCAGTTTGGCCCGGAGGACTGGAAATGCAGCTGCTGCAGCGTGAAGCCTTCCCTGTGCCGGGGGAGGCTGGGATCCTGCTGATGAGCTATTTATTTAAGAAAAAAAATATTATCATTTCAGGCGTTGGCAGCATGGGGTGTATCGGCCATTGTATCAAAGATGTGGTTTTAATGCACTTTCCTCCGCTTAAATGCTATTTGCCTTCTCCTTCAGGCAATTGAATTTAAGAAAACTCTGGTTGCCCAGATTTTGTTGAACAAATTGGCCCCTCTGCACACAATTCCCAGGAGGAGCCAGCTCTGCAGAAACTCTGGGAGCTGTCACTTCAGTGCATGGCTGGGATGGGCTGAACGGATTACCCAGCTCTGCATCGTCTGCTCTTTTATCTGTCTCAAAGCAATGGGAAGCCAGGAATAACCCCCCCGGGGTTCCTCTGAGCCTGGCGGTTTCTGGAGCCCGGGGTCAGATGACTGTTATTGTAGCTAAAGGTGTTTAACCCCAATTGATTTTGACAAGCCCTATTAGCAGATCCCCCAATTACTTATCGGGTTTTGAGAGGAACGTTGTCGATTTAAGGCTGGATGCTCTAACCTGAGCACTGCTGACGGGATGCAACAGGTACCTAAGTCACTTCTCGGGGAGTCGATGGGAAGAATTCCCCGTCGATCTCCAGGGCCAAATTCTGACCTTTCCCCAGGGCCCAGCAGCTCTCGTGGGTGCCAGAGTCAGCCCTGGAGAGCAACGGGCTGGAATGAGATGTATGTAGCCTCCTACCCTGCAAAGCACCGAGCATCCTCAGTGGCTGCAGGAGAGAAGGGAGATTGCTCTGCATTTTTGCATGTTCAAAACTAATGTTTCTCCCATGAGGCTGAATGCAGAGCCCCAAAGCCCTGCAGGCTGGAGCTGCTGTTGGGCAGCTAGAGAAACTGCACAGAGACTTCTGTCTGCAAGAAACACTGAGTGATGAGCTTTCTGAGGCTTGGGTCCCAAAGATGGTTGAGATTGTTTGGACAGGAATGGGAGTTACATGCTTAAGTAATCTCAGAGGATCTGAGATTTAACAGCATTGCTGGGTTTTTAATTTTCTTTTTATTAAATAATGCAGCAACTGGGAAATAAAGCATCAGCTAAGGAAGGAAATCACTGCACTACTCTAATATTTTAATGAAGTGCTGCGTTGCTGTGCAGGTCAGACCTAGGTGTTTGTAGGTGGCAGGCTGCAGCTTGCCTGTTACCCGTCCTGGGGCAGGGAAATGTGGCAGTTGCATGTGCAAATACAGTTTAGCCTGAAAATTGCTTTCGGGCAGCAAAACAAACAGTCTCTTGGAATCCCTGCAAGTTTCACACTTGGTTTTTGCATCCTGGTTGCTTAGGGAGAGGAGTCACCCGCGTGGGGAAAACAAACAGCTGGCATTGCCTGCTTGACTGGGAGCTCGAGCAGGTTTTACTGGAGCCCAGCGAGTGACTGGAGCCACCATGAGACTGCACCGAGTCCTGTGGGAGGTTTTGTAACAAACACCTTGTAAAATGCAAATATTTGAATAGTGACATTCACGAGTAATGTGCCAGGCTGAGAACTGCTCGTGGTTTTCATTGGTTGTTTGAAACTTAAAGATGAACTTCCGGATTTTCCAGAGACGAAAGCGTTGAATGTGTTGTTTGCATCTAACAGACTCATCCCTCAGTTAGTGGACATGTTTATGAGCCATTTATTTAAAAGAGTCCCTTCTTAATCAGGAGTCTATTTATTGTTTCTTAATCATTTGACAGCAATTTATAACCATGTCTTGTTTTCTATTATGGGCACAATTTCATTAAGTGTCCTCGTTCCCCATGTGCTACCTCTGAAATTAATTTTCACTTTGCTTATATTCTTCCAAATAAAGGATCATATTTAAATGGAAAATATTTCTTTCGGATGATTGTTTTCAAAAGAACCAGTTCCTTGATTTGTTTTGGGTTATTAAAGGGGTTTTTTTTGTTGTTGTTTTATGGCAGGCATTTTTAGCTCAACCTTCGGAAAGTTGGACAATGGAGGAGGCTGCTGTGGGTGTTGGAAAGCACTTAGGGATGACTTTGGTGATGTCCTGTGTAACCTTGGACAAGACACGGAACGCCTAATGGTAAGGAAACCCTTTGTGATGATTTTCTTGGGGATTATTAGTTATCTGAAAATGCGTTCCTGGTATCCCTGCCTGTCTGTGTGGAGTGAATAAAGGCTGAAAGTGCTCCCAGCTCCATCAGCCTGCTCTGTGCTCTGGTGGACTCCAAGCCAGACTGAAGGGACTGGATTGTATCATCTCCAACCTGGAGCTTATTGACCTCCAGAGCAGGACATCTTATGCCCCAACCTGCCTGGCTCACATCCTGCTTTTCACACAAAGATCCCAAAGCACCAGGGTGTTTGCATCTCTCTGTGGGTACAGAAGTCGCTCCTTCTCCATGCACTTGCCTGACCTCTGGGCTCTTGATTTACAGCCGTGTGAGGACAGCAGGGCTTTGCCTACACCCAGCACCAAGCAGGCAAGAGCTGAGGCAGAGATGTGGCTGGGGAGCCATTTATGGGGTGCTCAGCAACATCCCATTGACTTCCCAGGGGCCCAGCACCAGCTTGAATCAGGCCATTCAAATGACCCACAAAGCTTTATCTTGAGCGTTATCTCTGCTCCCACCAACTGTAACAGTGAGGGGAACACTGATATTGATGAGAACTGCTGGCGATGGCTGGGGCAGAAACAAATTGCTTTCCCACTAGGGAAAGGTCATCTGTGAAATTTCATGGACAGTCCCTCCCCCCCTCGCTCGTTCAACACCCCTTTTTCCTGGCTTTTTTTTTTATTTTATTATTATTATTTTTTTGTGTGTGCAATTGCGTGTCAGACCAAGTGCACTCAGAATGTGAGCAGGGTCTGATACAAGGAGGGTGAAATGAGATAATCCATGTTTTCATCATCCATAGGCCTCTCTTTTCACGGGCCGTGGGCCGTACTTTATTAGGCTGAGCAGCTCTGGGCCTGCAAGAAAGAGGAGCCCTTTCTCATCCCGATGAGAATAGTGCAGTGAATGGATTCCAAGTGTTTACTCAGCATTTGTCTCGTGGTTTATCAAAGGAATGAGGAGGAGGTGCCGACAGACCTTTTGTCCGGCTGATGTGTTATGACAATGTTCCATGAATATGCAGAATGGCAGAAGGGATTAGAGCCAGTACAATTCCCCTCCGGCACTTTTTTCTCTTTTTTTTTTCTTTTTTTTTTTTCTTTCTTTTTTTTTTTTTTGCCTGGGATGTTCAGGGGTTTAAGAGTGACCTGCTCACAGTCAGGGCACTAAACATCAGATTTTCCTGCAGATAGGGGTGTAAAAATCCCACACTTGTCCAAAGCTGTTAGCATCTGACTTGAAGGTTGGGCTGGCTGTCTTAGTCACTAGCTGCTCTTTATGAAATTTCAGCTGGCAGGAACTGCCCGGCTGAAAGCTTTGTGTTTTGGGAGACGTGGAGATATTGGGACATAATTAAAACTTGAGTCAATCAGTGACACGTGAAGCCCAGGCCAGCAGTGAGATGAACGCTGCCCTCTGGTCTGCTGCTGTTGGTGTAGGTTGGCAGTGGTGCTCCTATATGGTGGTTTTTTTTTTTTCCTGTTGCTTCCCAGAGTCCTGGTCCAGGAGTTTGGGTACGATTCAGTAAATGGTGCTGACATCAGGCACGGATGCTCTTCATGCTCCATGTGCCATTTTGGATGGACGTGTTAATGAGTTAACCCTTGCAACACATCCCTGAGGCAGGTGATGAACATTATGTGTTTTCAATGCGGGGAAGCTGCATTAGGATGGTGAGACCATTTCACACCACACGTTCCACACGTTGCTCCACACCACCAAAGCACTGAGTGTAAATCCAACCTTTCCTGTTGTGTTTCTGACTCTTCGTCTCCAAGTAACTCTGCTGAGCAATGGTCAGCAGCTATCAACCCGTTATCAAGGCTGATAATGTTTTTCTTTTATGTAGTTGAGGAAAGATGTCCCACCTGAGAAATTACCCTCTATTGGTTTCCTACATCTCAAGAATCTCTTCTGTCCAGCTCCCCAAATGATCTGTGGGAGAGGTCCACAGATACCTAATAGGAATGATAACTTTGTCTTGGTTGGGTCTTGCCCTGGGAGGAAGGGTGTTGGACGTGCTCAGCACTGGTCTGGTTCTGCTCCCATCTAAGTCAACAGATCTAAGCACTGCTGAGAACTGTTTAAATTCACCTGAAATCTCCCTGATCACAACCAGAAAGAAACAACTACCCTGTTCCACCCTTGTCTGCCTACAGGCAAACTGTTTGTCTAAAGTCTTTTTAGTATGTCCTGCCTTTCTGTTTGGGATTTTGCTTGCTCTGTGGAGGACATTTGATCTGGGTCAGATGAGAGGTGGGATATAGTCGGTTCTCATCAGGCTCATGGGAATCACCCTGGCTGTGATGACCACAGCATCTGCTCTGGGGACACCCAGTGAAAGCAGCTGCAAGGAGGAGGGAAAGGGCTGCCCGCTCCTCCTTTGCAGAGACATTTGTGCAGCAATGCTCTGAAGGTTGCCAAGGACACCAGGTTGGAGGAGCTGCTCTGCTCTTGTCCCCATGGTATACATGATGTGCAGGGCTCTGGTGTGAATCCTGTGTAGAGCATCCCATGGCAAACTTAACCTGGGGCCACCATTGCCACCGGTTTTCCCCAGAATAGGTAGGAATGAGGGAGTTTCTTCCCAATCGTCAGCCCAAATAAGGTTTATGAGCCCCTCTGGGGCATCAAGTCTCTTTGAAGAATGAGGCACCTGCTGAGTGTGGGCTTGACAAGTTTGTAATTTGAATGCATGTAGAGGAAATAGTGAAGAGTCAGAATCTCCTTGAGAGTCCTGGCACTGGCCATGCGGA
>JANIJG010003934.1:0-24550 GCA_024611175.1 Megaceryle torquata | reverse complement strand
GGTACCGCCTGCTATCATGGCATGCTTATTCTGCTTGCTGAAGTTCCTCTCCACCCACCCAGGAACACAAGCAATAATTAGGTTGGTTAATTTTGATACAGTTATCCCGAGCCTAGCTCTTGGCTGGTGCCCCCATGAGAGCAGTTGGCAATGGCTCCTACTGACAGAGGGCACGGGCTGCGATTTGCTCCCTGGGGGGGGTTCTCAGTCAGTCTTGGGGTTGGTGGGAAAGTGACTTCCTCTTTCCAGAGGCCAAGGGCTGTTGCCCAGCTGGCGCTGTCCATCCCCTCTTGTGAGGTCTGATCAACACTAGGATGTGATCCTAGCAGCTCATGATGGGGAACCCAAAGCACCATGGGCTTGGTGCTTAAGCCAGACAAATTATTGAGACTTTGAGACTGGCTTAAGAAGAAAAAGACCATCTTTCCTCATCTGCCTGCTTTTACCACCATCAGCACCACTGGGTCTGTCTTTACCCTCTGGGGATGTGCATGAAGGATCACAGTTTTCATGTTGTCCTTGCACTGGCCATGCGGAGGTACCGCCTGCTATCATGGCATGCTTATTCTGCTTGCTGAAGTTCCTCTCCACCCACCCAGGAACACAAGCAATAAGGAACACCTCAGCTGTGGTGTAAGGGGAAAAAACAACAGATAAATGGGAATAAATCCTTCCCACTCTGACACACACAAAACTGGCAGCCCTGGGATAAAGGCCAACTTCAGTCCCACAGGATGCTCACCTGACTGTTGAGAAGACCTTCCATCCTCCTTTGCTCTCTTACTTTTTGGGATTTTGTTGACTGCTGGAGGCTGCATCTGCCCCCATTTTCCTTATGGGGAGACTAAGAACTGGAAGAACAAGCCCATGGCAGCTGCCAGCCTCTGGATTTTGTGGCTCTACAAGACTAAGCCATTAGGATCTGTTTGCAACCAGTTGATTCTGGGGTGGAAGCTGCTGAACTCTCGGGTGGGTGCTGGCATGCTGCTGGCTGCTCACCGAGGTCCCTCTTAACCCCTCCAGTACTGTGGTTAAGTATGGCTCTCAAATATCTCCATGTCAGTGTGCTGTTCATCTGGGACTCGAGACAGTTCTTTTCACTTCCACCCTGCCTGAACATGTTTGTGCTTCTTAGAACTGCTATTTTTTCTTGCTCTTGATTTATTTATTTATTTATTTGATCTTTATGGCAGGATGCAAATGCTCAGTTCTCACTGGTTTGGATGGGAGCTGGGTTGTTAAATTGCTCTTACAAACCTCTCCTGGACTTCTTATGCTTTAAAGATGATGACCAGACCCTGGCTTTTTAAACTTTTTTTTTGACCAATTCCCAGGCTTACTCCAAGTTTCTTGTTTGCTTCCTGCTTCAGTTTCCCTCCCTGTGTGGTGGGGGACAAGCTGCCCATTTTTGATCTTTTAGGTCTTTGAAGAAATGCCATGCTTACAGAGAAAGACAAAAGGCAGGATAATTTGAGCAGTTACTACACCCATTTTTTTTTTCCTTCAAACCTGGAGTAATATTCAATCATCTGAGCATCTTCCAAAGAAGAGCATGTAGTACAGCAAACTGATCGAGAAAGGGGAAGGGAGCAGTTAATGCTCAGTTTTGTCTCCTAACTTCTCCTGGGCTTGCAGAAATCTGTATCAGGCCTGCCCCTGTTACCTCCTAGAGACCTTCAGCTGTTGTGTTCTAGCTGATGATTTTGTGCCATGATTTTGTGCCATTTTGAAGACTTTTTTTTTTTTCTTATGGCCCTGAGACACCACCTCCCTCCCAGCCTGGCTCCTGTCACGAAGGTCTGCTGGGCTATTTAATTCAGCATTTCTTCTGCAAGAACAAAGCATCATCTTGGTCATCCCTGGGAGAGAAATCTCACCCTTCCCTTGGTATATCAACATTTCAGGTCTCAGCAGGCCTGCCATGATTTGCAGATGGCCTCTTTGCTGCTGACTCCTCTTCCCTCAAGCCTATCAGCTGGTGGAAAATAAGAGAAAAATGTTGAAGTTCAGCCTGCAGTGGAAAAAGGAAGGACCTTCTGCTCTTACCACTGGATTTTCATTTGGGAAACTCCACCACAAAGTCCATTTTTCACCCATTCCTATTCAAAAGCCAAATTATGAAGGTTCAGATGAAACTTAACTCATATGGTTAAGTCATCAGCTGTATCCTACAGAGTCCTGGTAAAAATGCATTTCATGCAAACAAAACTAAATGCATGCAACATATGCAGTGGAACCCAAACAACTCAGTGTGTGTGGGAAAAGCTTCCAGAGATGCTAATTAGATGCATCTGCAAAGTCAACAGGAGTAGGATTCTTGATTTCAGCAGAGATTATTTGGACTGTGGTCCTAGTTATGCCACTGGCTTGCTGCTTTACTCCAGATGGGTCAATCCTTTATTCTCTACTTGCTATTCCCATTTAGCAATGGGCAAAATGCTTTCTGACCTCTCCTCAAGGACGTAGTGTATTGGATATTTTTAAAGAAGGGTGTTTTGAGGTTGACATCATGTATTCTCTGATCCATGCTCATGGACCCTCCTTGAGATGCAGTGCAGGCTGAGGTTTCAAGTCCAAATTCATCCTCTAGATGAAATCCTGAGACCTCTTCAGCCTGCTATGTTATCAAAAGTTGCAGTTACTCTCGAGCATCATGTTGACCCTTCTGGTCCAAGCTATAATGTGGCTTTGATCTGGCACAGTGTAGAGAGAAGAAGCAGAACCAGGAGTCAGGGAGTGCTTTAGACCTCTCTCAAGTCCAATGGACTAGTGGCCTTTCCTGCCACAAGATCAAGAGGACAGTGAGCAGAGAAAGTGAGCTGCAGGACAGCCCTGGGACCTGCAGGCACCTAGACAAAAAACAAACCGAAGGAGGTATGATAGGGTCTTGGAGCCTCAGCAGGGAGGCCAGGGTCCCTATAGATCACACTGCTGGAAGAGGCTGGGGAGATACAGGTGCTGCTTTTAGGGGAACCAGCTTCCCTAGGTCGTAGAGCTGGCCCAAATATCCCCCTGATGGGCATCAACTGTTTCTCATTCGAAGAGAAGTAGTTCACCAAAACCCACATCTTGACTAGCCAGGATGCAGCTGGGGTATCACTGCAGAAACAGAACTGATGTGGTGTGGTCCTCCAGAACAGCTACTCCCTATCAGGTGGTAATGGATGAACCACAACCACTCTTCCCAGGCACTCAGCTCTGACAGAAACTACCCAGGACCTGGATGCTGGTATCAGCATCAGCAGATTCCCATCTCAGCTGGAGGACCCTGGTGTCCACAGTACTTCAGAAGTGGCAGATAGAAATATATTATCTGTATCTCTGTGGAGCCCCCAAATAAAGAAATGCCTGGGATGATTCCCTCGGCCCCAAGTAGCATCAGGCAGGGATGGCTGGGAGGAATGTGAGACAAACTGTGATTCATACTTGTCCAGTCTGATTTGAGTCTGAATCATCTCTCTTGCCTTCTCACGAGGAAATGATATGATGAACACTGGCCTGTTATGGCTGGAGATCCTTTTCCTGAACCACATACACCTTGAAGTCATTGCACAAAATTTTAGTTATTGGTCATTTGTGGACTGGTCTCAAAGGCAGATAAGGTCTTCACAACCTCATCCAAGCTGTCTCCCCTCCAGACAGCCAGCTTCTCCACCAACAGATGTGTGATGAGATGTCTCCACTTGGGGCAGGAGGGCTGGGCAGTGGCCAAATCACCCTTCTGTGTCTGGGAAATCCAAAGGTGGGTTTCTTGCTCCTGGACTTGCCCCTTCCCTTGCTAGGCTTTAGGATGTGTTGTGCTTGACTGCCAGCCCCTGGCTCCCCATCAGCACTGTGGGCCTTGGAGACCTCTCTCCAGTCTAGTCAGCAAGATACGGTCTGGGTGGGAGGATCTCTGCTCTTCTATCCCCTGACATTGTCACCCCATCTTATGACTTCACCTCTGTGCCTGGGATGGGATGCTGTTCCTGCTTCTAGCCCTGCTCCATCCATGCCATCTCAGGACACCTTTTGTCCTACTCAGCCTCCACCCACCTGATCCCAGCAGCTCAGCGGGTGCCCCATACCTCTTGCTGAGGTTTGTGTTCCCCCTGCACTACCAGGGGGGGATTGCCAAAGGTGCCTGGCTAGGCTCAGGGGATTAAAGAGACTTTGTTTCAAAAGCAGTGAATAAAAAAAACAACCTGACAGCTCTGCTGCAGGCAGATTGGGCTGAAGGTACAAGACGGAGGGAAATTTTCCATGACAGAGGTGTGCCCCTGGCCTAGGGGGAGGGAAAAGGCTATTATGGCTGGACTGAATGAAATTGCTGCTGGCAGGAGCATTTAGCAGAGGAAAAAGAGTGGGTAGTGAGCTAGTAAGGTGGGATTTTAACTGTCTGCTCGGACTTGCAGCTGCTTGGTCTGGTAGTTGTAATAGAATAGCAAATGGTCAAGGAAAAAGGAAAAATTTTGCAGTGAAGTCCTTGTCTGGGAGCCCTGGTGTGCAGCATCTGGGGCATCAGTTCCTTGATTTCACTGGAAAATGCACACCTCAGCAGGTTTGGGGGGCTAGCTGGAGCTGTGGTGTAGACAGGACTGTGCAGCAGGAATGCCCCCTGCATGGCAGCTGGCAAGCACTGGGGCAGAGGCAGGACTTCCCAGTGTGGCAAGGGCTCAGACTAACCTGGGGGGTCAGGGAGAGCAAAATAGTGGGGGAATGCACAGAACACTCCTGCTGCAGTGCTCCGGTCCAGGCTAAGTTTTCCTGCCTGTTCCTGTCCCATTCTTGTGATCTTCAGATGGACTTCTGGTAAGCCCTGTGGGCCAGATTCTCCCATGGACCTGGCTGCCTATTTAAATGGTGAAAGCATCAGTGTTTATGGGGTGAGGCCATAAGGGAGCCTTGCAGAATAACCCTGCAGGACACCAAGCTTTAACCACCTACCATGCATCCTCTGAACAAAATGTAGTCAGTGTGTGTCAGCATTTTGGTGGGAAGGGAGAATTTTAAGGAGAAGGGGAGGTAGCTGGAAAGCAGGAAACAGAGGTTTCTTGTGAAGATTTGCTCTTGTGGGGGTTATCCTCAGTAATTTTGTGTGATGGTTTCTTCCCCTACCTCTTGAGTGTTGCATCTTGAATCTTTTGAGGCTAGAAGGATGGTGAGAGGACAGTTGAGGCTGTGCCCTGCTTAGAGCAGCTCGTTGGTAGAGCAGGTTCCTCAAGAAGGGATTTTTTGGCCCCGTGCTGTGGTTGTATTACAGTGATGTTAACAGCCCTTTGGGCTCTCTGGAGTATTTAATATTGCTTTATGAAAATGAATCTATAAATGTTCCCTATTAATCCCATATATGACCCATGCTTTGCTCTTTTTAGGGTGTTGAAGCCACCAGGCAGGACAGCTGAGTCACCAGCTCAGCCTGGCCCTTGTACTTGACCTTTTCTTAGGCTTGGGTTTTAGCCATGAGGTACAGACCTGGGGCAGGAATTGTTTAATGGTGGGGTTTTTTTTGTTTGGTTATTTTGTTCCAGGAAAAGGAAAAACTAAATATTTACCCCAAATATTGAGATTTGTCTTGAACAAAAAAAAAAGCACCAAAAGAGAAGCCAAGCCTCCAAAACTCCAAAACAAATTTTGCCCCTGAATCATGGTTCTCCATGGCTCAAGTCCCTTAGAATCTTTTTGTTTTCTTTCAAGTCTAAACAAATACGTTTCTGTTAAGATTATTATTTTTGGTGACAACAAAAAAGAAAGTTATGTGTGTCCCCCCTTTATTTCTCTAGGAATAAAAGAAAACTTCACAATTTTGATATCAAAATTAATTAGCAGGAGAAAATCTGGAGTGATTGTAGTGGGGAAAATAATAATTTTAAAAAAACCAAAGCACATTAACAACTTCCCAACAAAGGTGAAGAACAGTTTGTAAGTTTCTTCCTTTGGGATTTTTTTCCCTGATTTTCCTCAGTTTGGTAAATGCTTTACCTCTGCTTTTTGTGAATAAAAGATTTTGCCTGGACCTTGCTGCACAATTACCCACAAATACATTAGTGACTCACAGAGTTAGTTCTCAGAAAGAAGAGGTAGTCACCTCATCATGGTGTATGGACCTTTTCTGGGAGCAAGACGATTCACCTTCTGGTGGCAAAGCCTTCCCATCACGCAGAGTAGCTGTGGTGAGAGAGTGGCTCAAGGTTCTTCTGAGGATCTCCATCTGGGAGTTTGGAACATGGATGGGTTCAGACAGGCATGTGCTGTGGGTGGTACTCATGCAGCTTTCAGCCAAGGAGGTCAAATGTTTGGTTGTTAGAAAGTGATGGGGTATTTCAGGGCCATGCTAAGAGCACTAGCAGCAGGTCATGTATCATTGAAGCATCCTCCCGAGGCCACTGCTGGCTCTGAGGCTGGAGGATGCTTTGAACTTCGTACTGCAGCAGTCCTTGGGAGAGGAACCAGAGAGGTCCTCAGTCCTAGCGCTCCCACCCCCTCTTCTTCCTTGCACATCCCAGGGGTGGCTTCATCACTAAGGGGAGGGCTCTGCAAACAGGGATTCTCCGAGTGTAACTCAGCCCAGTGCAGATATCTAGGCTGCTGTTTCACCCAAGATAGGGCAGAAACATTGGCATGGCCACATTAAGGAATGTGAACATCCCACTGAGTTACCCACATATGGTTTAGCAGAGGATTACTCTGTTTTGGGGCAAGCAAATGCATGTTTTTCTAACCTATGTGGTTGCAAAAAGCAGCTTGGAAATGTGTCCTGGGTACCACTGATGCAATACCTGCCTGGGTGCACGAGGTGCTTGAAATAGCAACTCTCTGAGGGTGCCCAGTCCTATTTTCTCTGCAGCAGGGCATGTTGATCCATGATGTGAAGTGATTTGTGTGTGCAACATTTCTAAAGGAGGCTGTGGCTCTAGTGCAAAATGGTTTGGGGGCTGGAGGTAAAAGAGCATTTGAAATGGCTCTGTGTACTCAGGATGAACCGATGCAGAAAGCAGCAGATGCTGGCAAAACATACACACACTTACCAACTGTGATATATTCCTTCCTCCTCACCTCATTTTAGAGTGAGATCCAGCTCACATCTGTTTGGTAGCCGTCTTTATTACCATCTTCCACCTTTTTATAAAAGATCAGGGCCAGGAAGAGCACCCTGTGTGATAAAGTGTACGTGGGAATTGGAATCTATTTTGACCTGCCTTATTCAAGGGTAAAACACGGTTTGTTTCCTGCCTGCCTCCAGCTCACTGTTTTATCCGTCCCTCAGAACTGGTTTGACATCTGGGTCCTAGCCCAGTGAAGTTGAGAGTAATTTGAAGGGCTCCATCAGCTTTAAAGTAACTACTCACCAGCTGGAGTTTCAGCCAGTCTGCAACTTGAGACAGGGCCAGGGCTTCTCCCACTGCATGTAAAAAGACATGAGAACAGGGCCTTGGACTATAAACACTTCACCCTGTTGGGTCTTTGTACCCCATTGTCTAGATGAGATGTCTCTTCCTTTGTTACGTGTGATCTCAGGTGCAGGCAGCTCCAGCCTCAGCCATACTGTTGGGTTTTCTTTTTCAACTCCTTTTCTGACGTTCAGATCAATTAAAAAAAAAAAAAAGAGAAAAAATGAGTGATAACCAAGGGCTGTTTGATATGAGTGAATGAGAAAAGCTGTTTCTCCTTTGCACTCTGTAACACTTCACTCCCAAACCTGCTCCTGCTACATCAGAAAACATTAAAATTCTTGCATCAACATGAAAGCCTCACCAGCTGATGGCTGCAGAGCTGAAGGTTTCCATCTCCCCTAGGGAAGGAATTTTCTTTGTGCGTCCTGCAGTGATCTTCAGTAGCTCCCTTCTTGGGTGTCTGTCCTGCCACCCTTTCTGGTGACTGGAAAAGTTGGATCCTCTGACTGAAATTAACTGGCTGCATTCAGATGCTGTCTCGATTTAAATGAACCCTGTGGGAGAAACAGAAATCTTCCATTCTTTTACCCTCAGCTCTCCCAAGATGAATGAATGGTCCCTGCTGTGCCCTTGATTTGTTTCCCTCCCTGAAGATCTCTCTTCTGTGGAGAACGGCACCTTTCCCTAATGCTCAGTGTCACCCTTCTCACCTGCTCTCTCCAGACAGTGCCTACACTCCTGTTGTTAACCTCATTTGGCAGAAGGGAAACTGAGGCAGTTTACTCCAACAGCAGCTGGTTCATGCCAGACCAGGACTGGACCCCCCGTGGTTCTGTTAGACCCACGATTCCCTGCCTGAGCAGTGGAGAGTGAAAAAGAGCCACACCTACCTGCAGAAAAAAAATAAAGCAAGAACAAAACCACATGGAGACACAAGCAGGGGAATGAGTGGTGGTAGGAAATAACCTGGTCAATGAATTAAAAACCCCTAGGAAATGCTTAAAGGGCTGGAGGATCTTTTCTGGGTGGCTTTTTAGTTTAAAAAAGAAGAGAGGAGGGTGGCATGACCTTGTTGAGATCATCTATCTGCCTGCATAGAAAAAAGATCTTTTGTCCTGCTCTGCTATTGCAAATACTTTCAACCAAGTTACAAAGCTGAAAGCTGCAATTTTTACCCTATGGGGGATTTATGGAGGGATCTGCCCCCCTGTTAACGGTGTAGGCATTTCCACCTAACTTCTCAGGACACAGACGTGTAGCTACATGAAAAACTGTGATCTGGCTATAAAACTCCTCCCTGCTTGTCCAGCCCATCCTAGGCAGTTGCTCCCTTATCTGCTCCAGGCTGGGCTTTAGATGGGCAGGCATCTTGGTTAGAGGTGATGCTCAGCAGCAGTGGGTGAGGATGGTGTGCAAGCCCACGGCTATTTTGGTGTTGAGAGAGCCGCCCCCCCCCCCCCCCCCAGCTTTAGTACTGGCATCTGCCGTGGATGGGGGATGGCAGTTCTGCCCAGACAGCTCTTGGAGTGCAGGATGAGATCGAAGATTTCCCTGAAATGCAGCAGGGCTTTCTGAGTCATCTGGTGTCTTCCTTCAGCTTCAACGATGATAGAAAAATGATAGAGTGACCTGCAGTGATAGAAAGACCCCTGCTTCCTCTGTCCACCCCCAAAATGTCATCCCTGTCCCACTTCCCTTGCCTACCCTGTGGGAGGTATCTGCAGGCAGCCCCGAGCTCTGCGGACCACTTTCCTTTCTCACAGGGGAAAAGAAAAAAACTTTTTCCAGAATTTCTTTCTCAAGAGGTCTCACCAGCCTGCAAAGTAACTAAAATTAGGGACTTGATTTCGGGGAGAAACACCCACTGTCGCCGCCGCTGCGTCCCGAGTTCTCTCTGAGCGCTTTTCCCAGGGGAAAAAACAAAAACCAAAACAAAAACAAACAAACAACCCCCCCCCCAAAACAAACAAAAAAAACCCAAACAAACAAAAAAAACCCACAAAAACCCACAACGAAATCCAAAGAGTGGCGGGGGGCCGGCGGGAGATTACCTGCTCTGCTGCTGGGGGCTGGCTGCGGAACCAAACTCGTCCTGGTCTGGCCGTCGAGACTCGTTTAGCGAAGTTTTTCTTCTGGAAGGAAACATCAGTTAAAGAGAAAGCAAAGCGCCCGGGAGCGGAGCCGACCGCCGCCCTGGCACCCGGGACCCCCGGAGGACGGACCGCTGGGGGGCATGGCTGCGAAATAAAACCCTGGGGAGAGGCTGGGGGATTTAGCCGTGGGAGTCAGGACCTCTCCCCAGGGGCCTCCTCCTCCTCCCACCAGGGAAGAGGGGCCGGGGCGGGCCGGGCACCGCACGCCCCTCCGGGGGGGCAGCCGCCCTATATATTGCAAAGCGGCTCGGGACCGACCTTCCCATCGCCGGGAGCTGCCGCGGCGCCTGTCCCCTTTCCCCTTCCCCTCCCTCTCCCCCCTCCCCTCGAGGGGGGTCTTTCTCCCGCCGCCCCCCCTCCCCCTCCTCATCCTCTTCCGAGGAGGAGGAAGGCGAGGGCCGTATATGAACGCGGCCGGCTTCCCCTGCCTGCGAGGCATGTGCACGCTGCCGGCGCCCAGCCCCGCCGCCGCGGCCAGCCCCGGCTCCCCCGGGCCCCCTCGGGGGTCTCCGCCCGCCGGGCAGGCGCCGCCGGTGAAGCCGGAGCCGCGGGGCGGTGGGGGCAGCACCCCCCCTCCGCCGCCGCTCCCCGAGGAACCTCCGCCCCCCGCCGGGGGCCGCCGGAGGAAGCGGCCGGTGCAGCGGGGCAAACCCCCCTACTCCTATATCGCCCTCATCGCCATGGCCATCGCCAACGCCGCCGAGAGGAAGCTCACCTTGGGGGGCATCTACAAGTTCATCACCGAGCGCTTCCCCTTCTACCGGGAAAACCCCAAGAAGTGGCAGAACAGCATCCGCCACAACCTCACCCTCAACGACTGCTTCGTCAAGATCCCCCGGGAACCCGGCCATCCTGGCAAGGGCAACTACTGGACGCTGGACCCAGCTGCAGAGGACATGTTCGACAACGGGAGCTTCCTGCGCCGGAGGAAGCGCTTCAAGCGCACCGACATCACCACCTACCCCGGCTACATGCAGAACTCGAGCGCCTTCACACCCCCGCCTGCCGGCCGCCCCACAGCACCCGCAGCACCCTACCCCAACACCCTCTGTTCGCCTGGCTACGGCCCCCAGCTCTCCAGCACCGTCTTCCACCCCTACGCAGCCGGGGCAGCGCCATCAGCGCAGCATCCCAGGATGTTCAGCATCGACAGCCTCATCAGTGGGCAGCAGGCCCTGCAGCCCTCGCCGCCCGCCGAGCTGGGCCACCCGTCGCTGGGCTTACCCGGGACCGAGCTGGCTCCCGCCTGCTCCGCCGGCAGCTCCGAGCCTGCCTGCTTCCAGGCACAGCCCGTCAGTCCTGGCTTGTTGGGCCGAGCTGGCCCCAACACCCTGGCTTACCCCTACGCCGCCTCGCCCCCTCACCTGCCCGTGGCACAGGGCAGCTACTCGCCCGGCAGCCAGCAGCTCTATGGGGCTCCCAACAGACTGGCGTTGCCGGCCATGCGGCCCCCCGCCTGCGCCGAGCATGGCGAGCAGCTCCTGGGGCTCTCCGCATCGCCCCTTGGCCAGTTCGGCTCCAGCAACGCCTACATCAGGCAGCCCAATTTCCCCGCCGGCCTGGAGCGGTACATGTGATGGGGTTGGGAGGGGGGTGGGCTTGACTGGACATCTCCAGGTTCCCATGAGCATCTCTGGACACACAGACTTCTTCTCGCTGGGGGCACTGTCTGGGGTGGGGTTGGGGAGCCCTGGTCTCTGGCTGTGTGTGTATACACACCTGTGGAGGGACTAACTCCTCTCTTTCTCAGCTTATTTTCAACTGGAGGCAAGATGATCTATTTTTTCTGGCCCATCCCCTCCTGGAAAAGGTGCTCTCTGGCTGCATCTGTCAGGCAGGGCTCCCCACACCCAAGGGGTGTCCCTTCCGCACAGCCCAACCTTGGGGCACCCCAGGGCACCCACAGGGAGAGGAGGAGCACATCCACTGGTGGGTACATAGTGTAACCTGCAGAAACTCTGACAAATGGGCTTTCTCCTCTCTTCCCTGCGTGCTTCCTGTGTAACTGGGATTAAAGTTTTTTTAGAAAAAATCCAACCAAACCAAAACACTAAAGCAATTCACTGGATTCTAAATGAATATTTAAGGTTCTTATCGTTTTCTTCCCTTGTAGGAAAAAACCCACCCAAACCTGACTACTTCTTTTTACTATTTTTAAAATAACTTTTATTGTTAGAAAGGGCTTTTTTAAAATAAAGCTTTTCCTTCCAACAAGTCCAGTGCTGCTGTTCCTCTGGCTCTGGCCGGACCTTGGCGAGAGGAAATTATCAGTCTCGTAGCCGGTGGGAGACGGACTCGTGCTGCTGTTGTCTTACATTTTTAGCGACACTTTCTAAAGCTGTCTATTTTACTGTGATTTTTTCTTTTTAAGTGGATGGTAACTGACCACTGCTGAGCCACTTGAAAGCTGCAGTAAGTTCTCCATCACCTGCAAGGTTTGTCCACACAGCTCTTACTGGACTGGCTTTCATTTGAGTAGTGGGGAACAGTGTCTTCCCTCCAAGGAATCAACCCCTTGCAGGTGCAATTCCAATTTAGCACATCAAATGAGGAGATCATAGCTTTCCTTCCTAGCAAACAAAATTAATTAAAATCCCATCCTGTTCACTGCCCCGGCTGCTGCTCTTTATTTACAGGACTTCCAGCCAGACCACCTCACCAGGTTTGAAGGCAGAATTCCCCATCCCTGAATTTAGCCTTTTTTTAATTTAAACATCTTCAAAGGAAAAGTGAGAAGCTAGGTTTTCTCTCCTGGTTTTCAAAGGTGTCCTCTGAAGAAAAGCAGTTTCTCCTGGTCCCTATTGTACCTTTGTCCTGTTTAAGGAGGAGTTGGACGTCAGTTGAGCTTTGGTGCAAAAAATGAGTGTCTAGCTGCTGGTCATGACTGAAAGCTGGGTACCTAAGGAGTCGGCTTTTGCCCACAGCTTGGGATATTGTGGTTTTTTCCTTCTTTTATCCCATGTGCTCCATAGAAACTGAGAGTGGGGTTAATATGAGAGGGGAGAGAAGAAAAAAAAATATTTTCCTTCTTAGACTCCTTAAAATTGCAGTTTCATCTGTCTCTGAGAAGTGGTATAGCTCTGGTCTGCTGCCTTCTGCTGAGCCGCTGGGCTCTGGGTCTCCTCTCTGGTTTCTGAAGCTTCACCTTTTCATCTTTCACACCAATCCCAGCAACAGCTTCTGTGCTTTTCCCTTAGCAATAGCCCTGCTTGGAAATGACGTTGGGAAAAAAAACCCGTATCCCTTAAAATACTTTGGCTCTCTATAGAAGATCTCTATAGATAAAGATCTTCTATCTAACACAAGTTTGCAAAGTGCCATTCCTGTCCATAACATACTGTCTATATAGATGGACCAGGGGGGTGTTGAAATAATTGCTTGCAAGGACAGCCAGTAGAAAGGACACTTATCATAGCTCACATTTGTTCCTGATCCCGAGATGCTGTACGAACAAAAGCACTTTGGAAGTTTTGTCTAAGTATCCAGGGGGACAGAGCCAGACAGGAGCCCAAAGCGCTGAGTCTTCTGTCTTCCTTCCAGCATCACCAGGAGCTGGGCTGGGACTCTGATGGGTTTGCACCCTGAGGGTTGCTGAAGCAGGGGAGAACCAAGTACTGGCAACAAAGGAAAACAATGCTGGGTGGGCAGGAGATGCTGTGGTTCTGTCTGGGATACACCAAAGGTGTACCAGGGAGAGATGGCTGAGCTAGGACATCTCAGCCCATGCTGAGCCTGCTCTTCCTCAGTCACCTTGGAGCCCTGCAGGAGTGGGGAGCAGGTGTCAGAAAGGGCTTTCCAAGTTCCTGGCGTCTCTGGGTGTTAAGTGCTGGTGGAGCCAGAGAGGCTCAGGGTGCCTGAAGAACTGGGCTGTGGCTTGATCCTGTCCCCCAGCTGCCTGCACTCTCCTGCCACGGGGCTCTCTGGAGAGCAGTACCCAGCTCCAGACCTGAGGGGGTCTGCAGGAGACCCATCCTACCCCTGTGCCTGTGCAAGAGGGATCTCTTCAGCCAAGGGGCCTCTGTCATGAAGCAAGAGGCACTGCAGTAGACTGGATCCCTGAAAGCCGCTCGGAGAGAGTGAACAACCCTATCCCAGTGTGCTGGGACAAACCCTGCTTGTATCATTGAGTTGCACGTCTTCCCAGGGCCCTGTATCACCCCATCTGACAGACAGCCCCAGCTCAGCCCCCTGCAAGTAGCAATAAACCACCCTCACCGTGGGCGTTGAGCTGCCAATCAAGCTGGAAAGTACAGGGAACGGACCCATTTTCTTCTTTTTTTTTCCCCCGTAGATATTCATCTTCACACACACAAACCTCTGGCAAGTTGTATTGTGATTGTCATTAAACTAATGCCTTAAGAGTGTCTTCTTGGTTAACTTAATGTATCCCAACCAGGCTTTTAAGCTTTCATTCCAAAGCTTTGTTTACAGTTAGGGTGAATCTAGCAAATGAGTAGGATTAAAGTGTCATGTAAAGCATGAGCCTTGCTGCGACAGAGTAGTTTTAAGCTTTGTAAAGTTTATACCTGAGCCCTTCATCTGTTTTAGCATCTTTTCAGTGTCCCTGTTTAGTGAATAAGAGGGATTTGAATGAAACAGGAGCAATTATCACCCAGATTTCATCTGTGAAACCAAGTCTCCTTTGAAATCCTCCTCTCATTATTTAGGGTGTATCAAGTAATGACAGTCATAACTATCAAGGTAAAACTTTCTTTGCTCTCTGAGGTTGTGGGACAAGTGTCATCCTTCAGGGTGATAGCAAGAGGTTCTCTGGACATCCTGCTGTGGTGACAGCCCTATCTTGAGCCAGCAAGGGGCAGAGGGGTGTTGGAATTGATTCTGAGCACCAAAGAGATTTGGGTGGTGACCCAGGCTATCGCCAGGACTGTCTGACTTCTCAGGGAACAACCCTTTGCAAATCAGGCTGAATTCAGATCTCTCAAGCTACACATTCAGAAACAAATAAACAAAATGAGCTGTGACTTTGAAAAAGCAGCTTGTTTTCCTCAGAGAAATACTGGCGGCCAAGGGAGGGACAACTGAGCTGCCACATCTGTTTGTGTACAACAGTGTTCTACATGTTTCATGCTCATACCATCTTCCTGCAGCTTCCCCACAGGTTAAAGCAAGCAATAAGAAATGCACTTTCCAGATGATATTCCCAAGCTATAAATAGTGTTTTCCATCCTGTAGCAAGCAAACACAGCATTAGCTGAAATTTTAGTGGAAGAACATTTCCTTAAGAACTTGTCAGTCCCTCTAGTAGTGTTAAGCTTGGTCTAGATGCTGCCAGCTGTCCACTGGCAGTGCTGGCGTTGGAAGTGTTATACCATAACCAGCTTTTATTCAGTTCAGTGTTTTTTGCCTTTTGCAAATACATAACTTGAAGACAGTCAGCAGCGTCTCTTTGAGGTCAAGACTGAGTTGGTAAAGCCAGCTGGTTATGGGGAGGTGGTCAGTGACTACAGTGGGACTGGCTGAGATTGGCTTTGCCAGCTGATGATGAGTTTTTAACAAATTATCGTCTGGAAGTTAGCACTGCCCAAGCTCTGAACGACGTCTGGGGGTATAGGGGGTCCATTGCTGCCTCTGCTACGTTGTATTTGGGTCCTTTATATTTGGGTCCTTCTCATTCTGGCAGGAGGGAGTGGTGAAGCTGCTGTGTTTGAACAGGGCCAGAGCAACACTGCCCTGCCCTTCCCCGCTTTACCCTACGGGTGTAACGCCTCGGCGGGGTGGGGTCTGGGGGGCAGAGGCGAGGTGGCCCAGGGTGCCAGTAGCCGTGCTCAGGCCAACACTGACCTCCAGTGGAAAGCCCTGGGAAGCCGCTCCCGGCCCCTGGGACCCGAGGATTGGGACTGAGGATCTACTGGCAGCATCCTGGCGTTTGGGGTCCGTGTTGTTCATGGCTGCGTGGGAAAGGGCAGAATATTGTGGAGTTTTGGGGTATGGTCAGGATGAGAATGGGGTGAAGTTAATTCAAGGAGGGTTGTTACTAAACGCAGTGGGCTCCTCCAGGATGGGAAATCCCTAAAACACCAGTTACTGATGCTGGGAAGATCTTGTAGAGAAAGAATTTCTCTGTCTATATTATACTTTTTTTCTTTTTTACTTAAGTAGTCTCTGGCTATACCCTCTTTAGCTAGCTCTTTTCCTAAGCATACCCTGCTGGCCAATGCTGGGGACAGGGTACAGGGCTGGCTGGTGCTGGCTGTCTCCCTGCAGGTCTTCTCCCCTGAGAGAAAACTGGGAAACAAGTGCAACCACAGCAAGAACCTGGGCCCTTGACCAAAGGTGAGGGAGCAGTTCTCTGGAGACATTCAAAACCCATCTGGACCTGTTCCTGTGTGACCTGATCTAGGTGATCCTGTTCTGTCAGGGGGATTGGACTTGATGGCTTTTCGAGGTCCCTTCCAGCCCCTAACATTCTGTGATTCTGTGATGAAAGAGCACTTGTCTGTAGCAGCTGGGCTCCTTGGCAGCCTGACTGTGTTTGAACTGTGCCACATGGTGTGTGTGAGTGTCAGAGCTGGAGCCTGACTCTTATGGCACCTGGGAAGCAAGGCTGAGGTTAGGCAGCAAAGCAGCAGAGCCCGAGCATTGGCAGCGTAACACCTACAAGCTCCTGGGAGAGCATCCAAGGTCCATTCATTTCACAGTCTTTGTACTGGGACTGCAGAAGCCTTTACACTGCAACAGTTGGTTTTCTGCTTGTGATGAATTAAGTGTGTCATCCTGACACCAACAAGCAGCCCTCGCTTGTGGCACCTCAAGGTGCTGCCTGTGTAGGAAGGGTGAACCTGAGCCAGTTCTGCACGTGCCTGGAAAATGTTCATTTTCAATTTGTCGGCTCTGCTGAGTCGAAGGAAGCAGCATGCAACATTTGCAGATAACAGACCCAGCTGTCTCAGATATTTTGAGACCTTTCCATCTGTACCACAGACATCTCTACTTGGTTTTAAAACTCCTTTAGCTAGCTGGGTGTTGGAAATCAAGCTCAGCCAGCCTGTAGATTCATTTTCAGGTGTGTTTCAGCAGCATATTCTGGCTAGAGAAAATTCATCTCAAAAAATCAGTCTCAAAAATCAGTCTCAAAATTGTCCAAGTACACTGTCACTGGCCATCCTGACTCTTGGCTCAGAGCAGGCCATGGGTTTCTGCAGAGGAATTCATTCACCAGTGCAGGTCAGGCCAACCCAGGTCCTTGGCTATATTCTTTGCAGATGTTCCCTGCTTAACAGGCAAGAAAGAGACTGAGTAATGCTAAGGGGACTCTTCTGTGCCACATCATTTTCATCAAGAGATGCTTTACGTGGATCTATAACTCCTCTGAGCATCCTATTTGGCACTCACCCATAGCAGAGATGCATTTGCCAGTGGAAAAAGAAGAGTCTTCTGACCCAACCCCATCATCTGGAGTCTACCCTCAGGAAATCACAAGTTTCAGCATCCTAAAGACACAATTAATGAACATTCTGCTGTCAGACCCCAAATGCAACCCAGCACAGCTATGCACTCTCTACATTGTATAAAGATGGCAAGACCAGCCCCTTGGTCCCTTCAAGACACCACTGAAGTGATGGAATTGGAGGATGCTTTTGCCTCCTGCACCATAACCAGCACCCACGAGGTGGCAGCCAGGTGACGCCCTGGCCAAGACCCTGCAGCCCACCCTCAACTCTCCTGCCCAGTCCCCACCAGCCACAGACTCTCTCCAAGCACCATTTACTCCTCACTGGCCACTTATTGTTAGTTTTTCCCCAGTGTTGGTTTAAGCGTGTATCCATCTTCCCCCGGCTTGAAGCCCTTTCTTTCCAGGCTGTCTGCTGCTTGGATTCTCCCTGAGCTGATGCTCACCCTCTAAGTATAATTGCAATACAAAGTAGTTTCAGAATAGTGTGCAATAGTGGCTAATTATTTGGAACAATTATACATAACAAAGACAGAGCCAAGCAGCAAGAGGGCTTAATTGTCTGGCCAAGCATGAAATAGCACAGGATTATCGCTAACGGGGGGGAGGGGAGGCAGTGGAGGAGAATTGCCCCATAGAATAGGCAAGAATCCAGGCTGCTCAGAAAGGCAAAGTTTATTGAAGAACTTGAAAATTCCCCCTTTGAAGCATCTTCTGAGATGCCAGAGAAGACATGAAAAGGATAATGACCCAGAATATGGGCTTAAGGCACAAATCCCTGCACTGACAGACTCCAGGCCTACAGACGCTTAAGCACATGCTTACATTTTAAGCACATGAATAGTCCCCTTTGACGGCTCACGTGTTTAGAGTTAAGCTCAGGCATAAGTGTTTGCAGGATCGGAGCCCAGATTTTTATTACAACTAGGCTCTTCTTGGTAATGACAGGAAATAAGAGACCTATAAAGCGCACAGGTTCCTAAAGTGATGCTGCAAAGCCCTTTACCCCACGTGAGTGGCAAGTGCCTGCAGTGAGCCATGGGGACATCCATGCCTTCCCTTCCTGCCATGGAGCAAGGGGAACAATAGCTGTGCAAGTGGTGAGGACTCTGTGGCTGATGTCCTGGTGTGATCTCCAAGATATGGGTTAGGATTTGGGCCTGAGACCCTGAAGGTTTGGGGGAGAAGAATATGAGGAAGGTGCAAAATGCAAAAAAGAACACTGATAAAAGCAAAAAGGTGCTGTGGATATTGCTGGTGTTCAGTCTTGCTTGGGATGCACTAGACAGCAGCATCTTGATGAACTTCTGAGATGGTGGGAAAAGCAGGAATTACCTTCATTTAAAAGGGAGTGAAGAAAATAATAAAAAAACCCAATCCTGCAGAATATAAGCAAATCAATTCAACAGCAGCTCCTCTGCAAATATTTTTTTGCCTAAGCATGCACCTGCTTTTTTGCAGAGCAAGGTTTCTCACTTGTGAGATCTTCCTTGCTCCTTCTCCATCTCTGAAGGCTTTTTTTTGCAAGGCTTCCTATTCTAACGAGACAGCTACCTGCTGGGCAGTAGCACTTGTCCTTCTGCTTGGACCTAGATCAGTGTTTTTCAATTATCTTTAGGGCTGGAAGGATATGTTTTTATTAGTGGGGAACCAGCCTTGTGCTAGTGACTGCAGATGTGCTATTCACTGGTAGTAGCAGTGGTAGAAAAAGTGGAAGGTTTGGGATATGGATGCCGTGGGCTTCGGTGGGTTCACTCTGACTACAGGAGGGTATGAGACCTATGGTACCTGCTGTCCCACATGCTCCTACATCACATGTCCCAAACCTACAACCATGCCTGAAAGTTTGGGTGAGGGTGCCCATGACAGTAACAGCATTCAATAGCTGTCCAGCCTGGGAAGTTAGCCATGAAGGAGATTTTTCCTTAAGAAAAAATGAGTGGACTTAATGGATCTGTCCCATGGGAGGCCAGAGAAGGAGCCCATTGCTGGGTTGTACCCCACACACCCATATCAGCCCCACAAGGACTCTGCTGGGCTGTGCTCTGCAAGGTGGGAGCTGATGGTGAAGGAGGTGACCCTGCCACCGCCTCCATTAGTGCACCTGAGCCCTCACCTACAGCTCAGGCATTGGCACCCATCGGTCCAGGACTGATTTTAGCAGCCACTGGAGGGCATTATATGATACACAGAGTCTTGTCCTGCTGTATGTGCAGCCTCCTTACCTTTCTCGGGGGCAAATATAGTAGAGAGCAAATGCTATGGAAAGACCCATGCTGCCTTCTCCTCCTTAACATCCATAGGCCCATATCAGGGCATCTGAGCAGCTGACATAATCTATGGGGAAGGCACAGGCCAGCGTTTGTCAGCGTGGGAAGGGTTGGCCCTCGACTGCTTGGGACCACCCGAAGCTACCCCGATGCTTCGGCACAAGGCCAGCTCTCAGCAATGTGCCTGTGCAGCAGCCGGGAACAGCAGGCCATGGATGGAGGATTTTCTCTGAAGCCAGAGGTTAATTATGCTTTATTGGATAATTTTCAGCTGCCAGTTCTGGCAATGAAGGAGATTTCCTCTAGATGGCACGCTTATCTCTGCACTGGGAGGGAAGCTCCGCCAGCCTGCTTCCCCCGCAGGACCCCAGAGATGTGTTTTCAGGGAACAGATAACTTATTCCAATGCCTCGTGTCCTCTTATAACACAATTTCAACACTCAACACCCAGGCTATGCAAAAGCCTGGAAAATGGCAATAAGAAAATGGCATTTTATAATGAATGTTGGTGGGATATAGTTATCTGGGCAATGCTGAGTTATCCATCCTGCAGAAATCAGGTTGTTCCAAGTAATGTAAAACCACACATGAAACATCAGCCTTTCCTTCAACTGCTCTCAGTGTTGTTTCTTCCATCTGAGTGGTGCAGCTTCCTCTTCACAGCAAGACTGAGCAAAGGCTCACCTGCAGTAAGCGAAAGAAGGGGGAATGTGTGTGTAGTTGAAGCTTCAACACCCCCAGAGAGGCTGAATTACTTTCAATCTGTGTGTTGACAGGCTTCCCCTCTCTTGCCTCTGTGCAGCTCAGGGCAGCAATTTCTTCTGGTGATTTGCAGAAAGAGGCAGGAGGGGTTCACACCAGTGTGGAGATGCTGGGGATGGGTTTCTTGTGTGTCCCTTTTGCCTCCTGTTCACTGCAGAGCACCATTGAGAAATGGAGAACTGTCCCTTTTAGCCACACCGACACTGCCACAAAGTCAGCCTGGGATACGTTGGGGCTGTGTGTCCCAGCATGCAAAGCAGGGATTAGCTTTGGGTCCTGGACCTGAAGGAAGGAGCTGCTGGGACATGGAAGTGCTGGAGGTGGGCTGTGGGGTGATGCTGTGACTTGGTGGAGATGGGGTGGAGGAATCAGCATCCACAGCCGTATGCTGGTGGGGCAACAGGGCTGAGATTCATCCTTCTGCGAAGATTCAGCCCCAGACTATTACAGTGACACACGATTTGATATTTTCTCTGCCTGTCTGACCTTCACTAGATAAGGGAACAGAGCTGAGGGGTTTGGCTCTGCCTCTGCTTCTCTTCGTAGGTGAGATACTTCATTTCTCTCCCCATACTTTAGGTTGCAAACTTTTTCTCTCTGTTTACTCAGCTCTTTCCTGAGATGGGAAGAGAGAAAAGGAGCCCTGCACTATATTCCTGTGCAGTAGCAACATCACAGCCTCCAGCTGAGTGAAACATAATCTTATCTGAGGTCAAGAGGCAGAATATATCTATGAACCCATTTGTGAGATAGATCTATAGATATCATCATGTATGTGCAAGGCTGATTTTTTACAGCAGATTCACCCCAACCTAATCCCCAGCTGGAGATGACTGAATACTTCCAGTTGCAAAACTCCTATCCCCAGCTTTTTACTACATACAGAAAAATAAATAAATTTAAAAAAAGGGGTAAAACACTTTTTGTCCCAATCAAGCTATATTCCAGTAGTTTCCCACCTTCTCTGTAATTCCCTGCTTTGAAGGCCCTCTCTGTGTATTGCTCCTGGCCCCCAAGCTGAGAGTCCTCAGCTGACATTTCTGGGAGAAGTGGACTTTTGTGAACGCAGTGGGTGACGTGGGCACTCTGGCTGTGGAACTGATGAATGCAGAGAACAGCAGCAGCAGGGATTTCCTGGGCACATTTGGCATGATCAGATGCTAACATGGAAAACCTGAACTTGGAAACCTCATCATGACTTTCTACATCTTTATGAGACTAGCCATTTATTTAGGTTCTTGCACTGGTGCACCCACTTTTGGAAAATCTGATTCCGTCCCACATATATCACCCTAACCCCAGAAAATCCTCTCTTTTATTTTCAAGGGATTCAGAGAAGAATGAAGTGTTTTAGCAGGCTTGTTTTCACAGGGATATTTTTTCTTGTGTGGTAGGCACAGTTACCAGGCTGTTCTATACATATTGCCATGTGCCAGAGCATAATTGCCTTCCACATGCATCAGCCTTTGGCTAATGTGTTTTTTATGGCAACCAGCAGAGCTGGCTTTGGTGAGTCTCAAAAGTGCACCTGGTGGTTTATAGCTTGAAATCACTGTGTTCCTCTGAGTCATGTACGTCTGTGTGTGTGTATCCATGTCTTTTCACATCAGATTGCTGAAGAACAGTAAGAAAAAAAGCTTATACCAAGCCAGAGTTAATCAGATGAGTGTTAAGCTGCATATGAGCTTGCCTGGTGGGCTTCAAATCCATGTGGGATGGGATCAGTTATGAATAGAGAACAGCAGATAAAGTTTTTGAACTGCAAGTCCAAAACCAGGGTCCTAAAGTCATCATGGCACCTAAAGAAATGTGTGTGTATGGGGAAACGGGAGTTTCCCAATTGTCTGAAGAGCAGGAAAGACAGGGAGGCTTGTTCTCCAGAGGTTCATGGGGGTTCAATCATGCTCATAGGGTGCCTGGGCAAAGCCTTCTTTGAAATCCAGCTTTTTTTTTTTTTTTGGTGTGTATTTTGAGACACCTACATCTGAAAATGCAAGTCAGCAAAACGAAGCTGTCCAACATATGAGCACTGCAAGGATGGGTATAGGCACTCGGCTCCAGGAGTTTCTAAACTGAGAATTTCACGTCTCACGCTATCTGGCACCACCATTCCCACTTACTGCCCTGGACTGGTTGCTCTTGGTGAGCAGGCTGCAAACTGATCTTTGCAAGTTGGGAGCTGGCAGTACAGGGCTGGAAAAAAGGGTTGAACTGCAGGGAGCACTGAAGGTCTGAGCCTTGGATATGGAAAGGAGAGAAATAATATCAAAGGAAATCACATAAGTGGAAAAAGAGCCCCCTGGGGCAGCCTGGGCAGCAGCAGGTCTGTCTTGTTCATGTTTTCAGAGAAGTTAGAGGTCAGCCGGGCTTGATAACGAGGTAATATAGAAAAATCCATCACTGAGCCTTAGGGGACTTGTAGATGCGGTTCTCATCAGAATAAATGAATTTAGGTGCCGCTCAGCAGAGGAAACAATAATGATTATGTATCACAAAACCAACAGATCATCAGGCGGGATCTTGGAGCAACGTTGGCTGGGCTGGAGCTAAGTCTCCTGCACTGGCCAAGGCAGTGCATGGAACGACTGCAGGGCCCAGTGCTGCCCTTCCCTGGGCACAGCGGTGTAAGATCAGGGCTTTGCCCCCCGGTAAACCTCAGCGCCAGGGGATGCTCTAGCCATGACTGGCCTTTAGGCAGGGACATGGCCAGTGCCTGGGCAGGACCAGTGATCGTACTCCGCGGTGCTCAGGAGTTGGCTTCCCTGCCCTCCTCTACAACCCCACGGTCTCGGTGGGCAGGCAGGGAACGAGGTTTTCCCTGTGGAAAAAAAAAAAAAAAAAAAAAAAAATCCAACATTGTCCCCGATCGTTGTTGCCGTTTTGGAGCTCGCAGGGGCTCCGACCCGCTCCCACAGAGCTGCCCGGACGGGGTCGCCGGGAGACCTGGGAGAGAAACCTCGGCCGGGGGGATCCACCTGCTAAAGCCGACTGCAGGGCACCAAAACGCCCACACAACGTGCCTGGACCAAACGCCTCATTAAGACAGGCGAGACAAACAATGAAAGTCAATTTAAAGAGAAAAAAAATATCTGATCGGCTGATGGCCATTTTTTTCCCTCCTACTTTTGAGACTTTCTGGAGTCTCCCCACCGCACCAGCTGTCAGCCTCACGCACGTTTGATACCGCAGTTTAACGTGAAACCTGAAGCACAGTCGGGATAAAACGGGAGATGGGAAGGGAGGGTGTCTGTAATGAAATACTTCAGAGAGGAGAGCAGAAAAAATTAAAAATCTGCCCAAGGAAAAATGCTTCCCTCCCAGTCCTGCACGCCTAGGAACAGTGGGACGATGACAAGGCAAGCTTTTCGGGTAGATCGATAGGGTTTCTCTTTCAGGAGACCGCATTATTTGTCACCCCGGCGTACAAACCCATGATTAAAGCTCACCCCTCGCTCCGTGTGTGGATGCGCGGCCGGGAGCGTGTGTGCGTATATATACGTGTCTGGGATCCGACCATCTGGTTTGTTTCAGTCCAGGGTTTCCCTTTGCTAAATCACTTCGGGACGGGTGTAGTTGAGGTATTTTTTCTCGTTTTGATGTGTTTCTGCAGCCGATCGAGGCTAATACCGACTCGCCGCTTGCAGTTGGAGGGACCGGGACTCATTCACTGTCGTTTCCTTTTGGGTCGTTCCCGACTTTAACGGCAACGATATTTTGCCTTGAAACAGGCAGGAATGGTGTCGATAGTGGCTGGTCGGGACATGCTATTTCTCAAGCTGCGACGGCTCTGAATGCGCTATGCTGAAGGAGGGGACTGGGACAAGGCACCGGCCGCATCCTAACAACGGCCGCCTCGGATCGACCATCCTCGCCTTTTCCCCCATCCCCCCTCCTCAATTTCGGGGTCTCGATCCAATAAGCACAGCGACAAAGGGCTCCACCCGAGCCTCGCCTTGCCCGGGGCTCCCCCGCGGGCTGCCCACCCTTCCAGGCAGGGGGAAGAGCCGGCAGCATGGGGTAGGGGGTGTGTGTGGGGGTGGTGTCCGGGCAGCAGACACCCGTATCTCTTTCCCTTCGAGCCGTGCAGGACCAGTCTCCAGGCAGGGCGATCGGAAGTCGGTCGCCCCGCGACCGTGCACCGCGGAGGGGCGTGGGGGGCGGCGGGGCATCCCCCAGGCGGTGCCCACTGCCTCAGTGGCTCGCATCGCGTCATTTTGGTGCCCCCCCCAACACCCGCCCTCCCCTTCGTCGTCGTGCAGAGGCACAAGGCGAAGCTCCCGGCTGGTTCCTCGCTGCCATGAAATGCACCAAGTGGAAATTCAATCGCCCCGTTGCGTGTGTGGTCGAAATCTCTGGCAGCTGCTTCGGAATTTTTTATGACACTTTCGTTTATGTAGGGGAGGCATAACTATTATTTTACTTAATAAAAATGGAAAGCGGCTCCGTTCTTTTCCCTCCTCGCTCTCGTCCATTTGTTCTTCCCATCGCCTTTCCGCGGGGCTGATGAACACAGGGTTTAAACAACGTCGGTAGGAAAAACCTGGCGTCTCCGAAGCATTTCTCCGTGTTAGCTAATTATAC